>JAIUZE010012917.1:0-54305 GCA_022085475.1 Heliosperma pusillum
ATTAATTCGTCGAGTAACTGGGTAATCGTTACCTTAGCTAGCACAAAAACAAGTAGCACCAAAATAAGAACTAAAAACCCGTCTACTAATCTTCTTCTAAAATATACGAGTCACCAAACTCGTCTTCATAATCTTCTCCTATAAGAAATGATAAAAATAACATTATTAGAATTAAAACTTGATTTCCATAATTAAAGTGTTGAAAACGATTTTGTCGGAATTGAAAATAAACCGTACTTGAAGATGGAGAGCGAAGAGGAGATTCTAGAAATATAAGTTAGGACGGATTTGAATAAGAAATGAAGGTTTTATGACGATGTTGCTCAAGAACGACGAAGAACGATGAAGAACGATGAAGAACGATTAAAGAAAAGTGATAATTCTGGATCTTAATTTATTTATTGAAAATGAAAAGTGGTAGGAGTAAAGGGGTTGGGGTGAGCAGTGTGTTTATAGACAAAATATGAGTCGGGTTTTGAATTGTGTTAGGATTGACTCGGTTATACTTATATTAGGTATCGATTATATATATAATTCGATATAGGTTAATTTAAACTAAATATCTAGATATTATTGATATGAATCAAACGAATGAAATATCAAAGGCCAAGAGAGGGGAGGAGAGCCGTGTGGGTAGTGATGGTCGGGTCAGTTTTGTTAAACATTGCGTAATTTCCGTATGCGGATCGAAAAGTTGAAAATATCTAAGATATTCTTATAGTTTAATCAAAATAATTAAAATATCTAATTGTGAGTGGAAAGCGATGACACGCGCGTGTGACTCATGCCAAAGTCGAGTTTCGATTTTGTTTCGCGATTTACGATGAGTCGGGAATAGTTAAATGACGTTCGGTTAAAACCGTAAACGTTATTCTTTAAATTCCGAATAAATTCAAAATAATTATATTAAATTATGATAAATCTTAATAAATCTAAATAAAAATAAATCAAAAATATTATTTTTTTAAATAAAATTCCGGTCTTCAAACTTATAAGGCGAGTCGGGAAAAAGTCAACGAAAGTCAAAGTCGACTTAAAAGTCGAGAAAAGTCAAAGATGACTTAAAAGTCAAGAAAAGTTTATGACGACTTAAAAGTCAAGAAAAGTCAATGACGACTTTAAAAAGTCAAGAAAAGTCAAAGACGACTTAAAAGTCAAGAAAAGTCAAAGATGACTAAACACGGGATTTTCATGAAATCTCTCAGAAATTCCAAATACGAACTCGGAATTTCAAAATACGACTCGAAACAATAAATTCTATTTTAAAAACTTAAGTCTGCTGAAAAGTGTTAGTAAATATTTTTACTAGAAAAATTGGGTACTTTTCGGGTTGTTACAAACTCTGTAAAATACCGACTGCAATATCACTACCAATGGTGACTGACAACAATTTCTCGTCGCCGTTGTTTCTTGCTCCTCCGTCGCTGTTGTAGTCCATAGTGCCACCGATGGGGTTCTTTTCCTAGGATGTGTTCCCCTTCCCCTCGCCCCTTCCCCCATCTCCTATGGTAAGTCTTCTTTGTCGGAAGATTGAAGGTGTTTCTTTGTTTGTTATGGGTCGGTCTTCCCCATGGTGACTTTGCATGTTCTTGTCTGGTGTTTCCCGCTCCCCTCGCCCCTTCCCCCACCGGTTGGTTTGTGCATGTTTGTCTTGGGGTTGTTTTCTTGTTGCATGTCGTTTTTGTGGTATTGTGTGGCATTTTTGGGCTTCATCGGTTTGTCCGGGGACGAGTTGTGGTTTGCTGCGACTGTCTTTGTTTGGTTGGTTTTAGTGTCTCGTATGGTGGGGCTGGGGCGGTTGGTTGTGCAGGACGGTCACTGCTTCGATTCAGTCTAGGTTTAGAAGGGCTGTATTCTCGGTTGTTTGGGACAATAGTTGGTTGATGTATGTTAATCTGTGTGGTTGTGTCAGCTTGGATTGTTTGGGTGACGGTTGGTTTGTGGTGTTGGGTGGATTGGATGTGGTGGTTCTCCAACAAATTCAATGCGGACTCTTAGGTTAATTTTCAGCATTTTATTACGAATAATACCAATCTATTACCTTCTATGGAATAAGGGCCTCTCAAAGGCGTCATTACTTAGGGCTATGACCCTCGTCTATGTTGGTTCTATTGTCAATGCTCCTTCGAGGTCTTTGGTTGGGGGGAGCTTTTTGTCCTTTCTTATCAGATTACTCGGCTTCTTGGCTTGATCTTTGGACTGTAGGGATCGATCACCACGGTGTAGGAGATTTTTCTCCGCTGAGGGCAAGCTTGTTCGGCTCGCTCTTCCCCTTTACTTTCTACGCACTTGTGGCGTAGGTGCACTTGGTCCGGTTCGTTGGCCTATGGGAGTTGTTAGTATCACTGATGAATTGGATGATGTTGTTCGCGGCCGATGTACTCTCTTCCACCAGCATGCTGATGATACCACTTGTAGCACGATTCATATAGTGACGCTAGTTTTAGTAGGCTTAATGTTTGTATTTATGGTGTTTTATTCTGGATGTAACTGTGGCCCAAAAAGCCAATATATTATGTAGTTGCGTCTCTTTACCGCTACAAAAAAAACTTCTTACACAGTATTACACAAGACTAATTGAAATATAGAACTACCAAACTATCACTTATTATCTATCGAGTACATAACGTTCCCTTTTAAAACAAGGTTTAGCATATTACCATTTACCACAACCTTGCAAAAGCTAACATGAACCAAATTCTGATTACCCGATCCAAGCTATTAGAATAGAAAAAAATAACAATGGTCTTGGGATGAATAGCACAATTATTTTGTCTTATACTATTAGACGTATATCCGTCTTAAGAGTAAAACGGGTCAAGTACTACACAACTTGCCTAGATAAGACAATTATTTTGCTAGTATCGCCTTGGAATTTTTCTTTTATCTTATCTTAAATATTTGACCAGTCTTAAGTTAAGACGAGTCGACCCGTCTTAAATGAGAATTTGTAAAAAAAGAAAAGGCAAAATGTTTTGATATAGAACTTGATTATCAATCAACAAACAAACAAGTGGAAATCTTAGGATTGAAATTGATCACTAACATCCAATGGCCACTATTAGTGAGCCCGAAGCCTATTGATTACATAGCACAAAAATATAAATAACTTTCATAATTAAACTTTAAAACATCACTAAATTCAAATTAACTTTCAACATCATTTTTAACCCATTGTCCACCATACTTAATCTTCATCTTCTCTTCCAACTCCTTAGCTTTACTCTCATTAATTTTAGCCACATTAATCATAGATTCCTCATGAATTTCAGCCATTTTTCTACTCCTTTTCTTAGCCATAGCATCTCTTTCACCCTCCAAACCCTCATAATCCCTAACCCAACAACTATGCACTACACAAGTCATAACCAAAACCACTACTTGCAACAAAAACATAGCCATCAATATCCCACATTCCAACCTAACCAACAACTTAGCCTCCCTAGGGTCCCGACTCGAATCGAGCATGGATAGGCTCGATTTCTCCTTCAAGAACAAGGCTAACAGGCACAAAGCCTGGCTAGCGAGGGAGGCTAGGAGGAATGATATGTGGGTTACAAAGCAGAAATGCGCAAGCCGGGCATAAAAGCCGAGAAATGAAGTGAATAGGGAGATGGCGGATGAGATTAAGAGTGCCCAACCTAGTGATGTTGGTGGCGTCTTGATGAGAATTATGGGTGCAAACGAGGCCGAGGCGAGTATGAAGAGGGTAAAGTTTAAGCATGATAGGAAGAGATTTGGGAAAGAGAATGAACTTCTTAGTTTGTTGGATGATGTTGCCATTTTGATTGTTGTTTTTTTTTGTTGCAAAATTTGAGAAGAGTGTTTGATTAGAAGAGTGGTTTATAGGAAGGTAAATTGTACCGTTGAAATTAACGGTTATGTCGAATTGTCGATAGGGAGACAACGTATCATCATTATTCATTATGGTGACGGTTATTCCCTCTTCTTTGTACTTTTGAATGGCCAGAGGCGCGGATACAATAAGTGCAACTGTGCAAGTGTAACATTCACGATTGAGATTGGCAATATTGATTCACACAAAATCCTCTTAAAAAGAATTGTTATTTATTGGTTAAAATATTACTCTTTCCGTTACGGTTAATTAATGTTCTATTTCTTTTTAGTATGTCTCAGTCAGTTGTTATCCTTTCTATGTTTACAAGATTTTCTACGTGTAATTTGATCACCCAATGAGAATATTGTCTACTTGTCATCTACTAAGTAGAACCACAAATGGTCTATAACTCTTTCCTTGATCTTAGTGGCAAAATAAAAGGACAACAATTGACTGACACAGATGGAGTATATAACTTTTTTCATCTATTTGTTATTCCACCCTATACAAAATACTGTATATATTTATATTAATTTAACCGGGGTCCATTTGTTTTTAGTGATTTCAATTCCAATAGTTTAAAATATGAGAAGTAATATCGAAAACTTACCAAATGTACTTTAATCAGCTAAAATGATTTTACATTGTGAGGTTTTTTGTTTTTAACTTGTGGTGAAAGTATAGTCATTTTACTTTAGTGTGGTAATGTCGTTGGTGGTCAAAGAAGCAATTATCTGGGCTTTGATGGAATGATATCGTCACGTTGATATTTAATCTAACAATAACAACTTGTACTTAGACCATCCCCAAGCAAGGATTATTTATCACTCTTAACAATTCTGTTTTCCTTATTTTGATTATTTACATAATTTATGATTTTATAATACAATATTCTATCAATTACAAGGTTGTTCAGTACAAGGTTACATTCCAAAAATAATATACAAAAAATAAAATACAAATTATTACAATTTCCAAAATAAGCCTATAATAAGTATAACAAAAATTGTGCAACGAAACGTCTTCATAAAATAAAATCAAATGAAATGGATCCGTTAAAAAACAAAAATATTAATAAACCATAAAAATTAAATATAATAGATCTGAGAATTATCCGCACGAAAAAAATTGAGTTAAAAGCTTTATAAAATCGAAGAAATATCCACATAAAAATAAATGCAAACAAATAAATAAATAAATAAATAAAACAAAGAAAATCAAATAAAATTGGGTAAAAACATAATATCTTTCTTCTATTAAAACACAAACATTTAGAACCACTTGGTGAAGCCACATCATCATGTATACAAGGACCCACTAACTTTCTTACTTCATTTAATTAAAACACAAATTCTCATTTGTGACGGTCACTATCCGTCACAAGCTTGTGACGGGTAGAATCTCTCTCACAAACTTGCAAGTGGGAGGGCAAGTGGGAAACCATTGATTTTCCACTTGCTTTCCCACTTGCAAACTTGTGAGAGGGATCCGACCCGCCACAAGCTTGTGACGAATAGATCCGTCACAAGCAAGACTAATTGTAATTAAAATACACTTTCTAAAATATGATTAATATTTACAAAATTATTTATGCATTAAATTTTTTATTTTCCATATTTACCAAATATCTTAAAACACAAACATTTAGAGTCATTTGATGAAGCCACCTCATCATGTACACAAAGACCCACTAACTTTCTAACTTCATTTAATTAAAATACACCTTCTAAAATATAATTAATATTTACAAAATGATTTATGCATTAAATTTTTTATTTCCATATTTACCAAATAATTCCAATGAAAATTTAGTACACGTTTGTTTCAGGATCATTAATTTTTTTACCAAATATAAATTAAAAATTCATTTTATATACTATTTTCCCCCACTTTTACACAAACTAGTAAGAAACTAATCATGTAACTAAAAATACTCGCATTCAATTGAAGTATGATATAATCGTAAATTGGTGTTTATTAGTCATGTCAGTTTTATTGGAAAATAATATTAATAATAATATAGATATACTTATAAATTAAATTATATAATATACTCCTTCCGTTTCATATTATATGACGTTTTTGTTTTTCGAGGTGAGCCTTTGACTTTAATTTTTACAAAAATATATTTGTCTAAAAATTATAAAAATTATACCATAAAATTCCTTATTAATATAGCTTTAAAATGAGTATAGATTTTATTATGTTTACTCTTATATTTTGAGAGATATTGAAGAGAGAAGGGAGTGTCTCGAAAAGGGAGAATTACATATAAAAGAAAACATAGAGAGAATTTATAACCATATCACGCCAGCTTGCAAAATTATAATTAAAAAAAATAAACAAATTAAATTACAGTTTAATGAAGTGAATACTAATTGGTGAGAAACTATCGATTTATTAAATATTCACTTTATTAAAATACAGTTTATTTTAACACAATCAAACGGGTTAATTTATAATATTGGTCATGTCGGAAATAAGTTAGATGACTCGCGTCAAAACATGCTCAGAAGCAGGTCAGAGCTGCTGTATGCTAACCGTCTTACAACTGAAATATATAATTTGTGTAAAAAATAATTCAAGTTTGTTATTATCGCTTTAATCTTATCAGTACTTACATGGAGTTACATCACTTCTAATGTAGTAATTATAAACATCAAGTTTTTTATATACTTTTTTAATTCATAATGTTAATTAGAATGTTTTAATTGTTATTTTAATACTTATTTCATGTTTGATATAAAAGTTTTATTCCAAAAGTTAACATTACTATTTATTTATTTATTTAAATATATGATAAAAATAATGTTCGAAAAACAAACCCGTGCAATTTGCACGGGGGTAAAACTAGTTTCTATGATTACTTGGTTTAATTAACTCCAATATAGCTTGAAGTGCATCAATCATATATGTAATATGCATCTAATAGCCATCAAATTTTGATAGAAATCGTAGATGATGCAGTGATTTATGTATTTTTGTAGACAATAATGAAGTATAACAAAAATTGTGCAACGAAACGTCTTCATAAAATAAAATCAAATGAAATGGATCCGTTAAAAAACAAAAATATTAATAAATCATAAAAATTAAATATAATAGATATGAGAATTATCCGTACGAAAAAAATTGAGTTAAAAGCTTTATAAAATCGAAGAAATATCCACATAAAAATAAATGCAAACAAATAAATAAATAAATAAATAAATAAAACAAATAAAATAAAATAAAATTGGGTAAAAGCATAATATTTCTATGATTACTTGGTTTAATTAACTCCAATATAGCTTGAAGTGCATCAATCATATATGCATCTAATGGCCATCAAATTTTGATACAAATCGTAGATGAGGCAGTGATTTTTGTATTTTTGTAGCCAATAATGAAGTAAGAGGAAAGCTTAGGGTAAATGCTACATGATGAAGATGCATAATTATTGGGGATGATAATGTGAGGAAAAATTGAGATAGGAGCGGCGGAAGTAAGAACTAAGCAGTGAGATAAGAAAGACAAAATAAACATCATAACATAATTAGGTTTATTAAGGGAGAAATAGTGGTAGACTCGTAGATCATGGTAATATAGGCCTATAAGGGTACTTTAAGGCCCAATATTTTTTTTCTTTTTGGAATTTGGGTTTGTATTGATAGGATTGAGAATATCGTTTTATTTTCAAATTAGTTAAATTCATTAGTTATTAAATTATGATATATATTTTCAGTATTTTCGTCTTTGTATCAGTTTTATCGTTAATTTTGTCATATTAAATTTCATGACATATAATCAAATATTCATATTTTATACATAGTTGAAATGAGACGTCGAATAAGACGAGTGTTATCACCTGTTAATGTTCATATTGCTCTTATTTTAACGCCTAAGCAATTATATATGTGCCATTGCATCAATGATATAATTTATTTACTTTGTAAATTCCAATATTTTTAAACATTTAGATTATTCATATAACTTTGTAGCGTAAATTTCATTGGATGACATTGATAAGTACCTTAAATTATATTTATGTAAATTTACTTTTCAAAACTACTTTATTTAATCAACCACCTTAGACTATATCATGTCATATCATTTACATATTAATGAATATGCTTTCAATATCATAATTTTAAGAAAAACTGTGTAAACCGTGCATTTTTTGCACGGGTTAAAACTAGTGTATCTATTAATCTGAAATCTCAAAACCTAAAGAAAAAGAAAAACAAAAGTCTACTGCTTCATATAAATCCTCATTTCACATACTACCCCAAATAAACCCCATTTCTCATACTTAATCTTCCTTGATAATTACCCTTCCCCTAATAAATCCCTTAACCCAAATAATCCCCACATCTCCATACACCGTACTTCATCTACTTTGTTCGCCATCGCCAAACACCTTTTCATAGGCTACCACAACTCATCGTCTTCCTTCGTTCACCATCACTATCGCCACCTCACTCGCGCACACCACCGTCTCCACCGTATTATCTCCATCATGTTAATTTTTAACCGTATATAGTTATGTTTGAATCTTATTACAATTTATTTGGATTTTTTTTAAGAAAATACGAGTATATGTTAAATATATATTTAAAAAAATGGTTCGAATTATGTCATGATTGAGTTCATTCTATAGACAATGTAAAAAGTGGTTCAACAAAAATATGCTCGTATTTTATTTTTTCATGCTTTGTTATGTAATTTTATTTTTATTTTCTTCTTAAATTATCTTTTGTTTTGGGCGTTTTTGCAGGAAAAATGAGATAATAGGCATAGTGATTATGAGCAAATTGCAGGCTATCAATTTTCGTCTTTTTTTTTTCTTCAATATGTGCTCAACAACCAATTACAGGCTGCCACATACTGGGTCACCAATTGGGAGAGGTCATGGGATGACCTCCAAGAGGTCATGGGTGCCAATGGGTCATGTTAATTTGGTGGTTAATAATGTGTGATTAACGTGACCCAATAAGGTCATGATCTCCCTCATGAGTCATGACCTTGCTTGGGGATGGTCTTAGCTAATGAAAGTTCCTTTACTCAATTTTAATATTCTACTCGGATGATATCCCTTTGATGTACGATATTTTAAAACTTCTTGCTTTAGTATCTTAATTAAAGTCAATGCAAAATTTGTGGTCCCAATTCTTATACCATACACCCAGGTATATGGTACTTCATACTCCCACTCTATTTAGTTTTTTAAACTCTTAAAACATAAATTTTATAAATTGAAAACTTATAAAAATCATATCATTATTCGTAATTTTTAGTTCTTTATAGTTAGAGATCACATTTGATATATTTTAGCGCCTATTTTAATTTTATACGCATATTCACATCATATAATTGACATATTCATATGTTACCTAGTGTGAATATCAATATTTTATTAAATGAATATCTATGAGTAGCTAAATAAATTATCTCGGTTATTTTAACGTATAAGCAATTTGTTAATATTTTTGTCATATTGTGTGAACACTATATTAATGTGGGAAATATCGGTATACTTCCCTTTAAAATTTTCGGATTATAATGAAATTATAACTATATGAATTTCTAGTCATAAATGAAATTGCATAATATAAACAAGAGATTAAGAAATAACCTTCGGTCCTAGAAAAAGGCCTAAGAACAAATACCAAAGTAGGTATTCTCCTAATCGTTGCATCCAAGATGGTTCAAGAAATGCCTTCGTCGTGCTAGAACGAATACCCAAAATTACTTCTAATTTTGTGTGTATATTGATGATGAATATGAAGATGAATAAGAGAGTAAAAAAAAACAGAATTTTTCTTCTCTTTTTCTTTTTGTGTGTGCCGTGAGATGTGTTGTAGACTAGGGTTTTATTTTTTTTCTTTCTGTTTCCCTTGTGCAATGAAACCAGAAGAGGAAGGAAATAAAAATCAAAACCCTAGTTTCCTTATTTAACTCAACCTCTATTAGGTAATTAGCATCCCATTTAATATGTATATTATGTATTATGTATTCTAATTATTACTAGTAATGGACCGTCACATAAACCGAGTAATGCCGGACCAATACACCATAATAATATCGTGTAATACATATCCACCAACTTAAATATAACAGTTTATATTTTAGTTTAAACCAACATTATATACATTGATTAAATATAACATTTTATATTCAATTACCAGCTAACATTATTTCATCGTTATTAAATAATCGTATCATCACATTGACTAACCTTTTAGTCAAATACATCGACTAACCTTTTAGTCATTTAATAAGGCATCAATATGATTATTTTCTCAAATAATCACATCTCTCAAACACATCCTTTAGGTGTGACTTTTAGGGATCAGTTGATCACCGCCATCTGTATGACAATAACGTCAAACTTATCTGGCAAGCCAACCGTTATCGATAAACGTTAATCAACTGATTATAATACAAAGTATAACCTGTGAACCTTAGCTGTTATCACACTAACTGTGGAGGACACTAGCTCCAATAATTAATAGTGTAATTTATGCAAATTTTATTGTGAGAATGTGATTTTTTATTTACGTGAATATGTTGATTATGTAATGTGAATATATGAGATTTAATTTTGTATATGTGTGAATATTTTTGTTACATTAGGGTTAATATATATACTAATTTTTTTGTAAGTGTGTAAGGTTTACTTTGTGAATATGATTTTCAACTTACGTGAATATGCTAATTGTATAATGTGAGTATCTCATGAATATGCCAATTATACCAAGTGAATAAATTGTTATGAATATATCAATTATGTGATGTGAATATAAAGGTAAGATAAAAATAAATTCCAAATATATCAAATGTGATCTCTCTTTATAAAGGGAAAAAAATTACAAATAATAGTATACATTTTTTATTTGTATTTTATTTATAGAAAGTTAAATTTTAAAGGATTTAAATTTTGATTTTATTTATTTAAAATAACTAACTTATGGGAAGTTGTAGGAAGGTAAGTAATGAAAGTATATTATATCCTACTCATGGGAGTAGGATATAATTTGCCGATGAAAAGTTATCTACTTCTGTTTTAGGAAATATTAAAGTTCCCTACTAAACTGTGATTTAGTAGCAAGTTTTTAGTCAAAGAAAATAAAATAAAAAACTACTATATATTTGTCCCAATAGTTTGTTTATTTTTTTTCTAATTCTTTGTATCAGACATTGTAGTTAAAGACAAGCAATTTAATACCCTTCATTATCTTTGCGTCTACTCGTATTACCCCGTCAAATGATTACATGTATCTCGACTCTCTTGACAGAGTACTAGGCGTTGAGGAGGGGAATCAGGCAACGACCAAGGACCTTTGCTTACCATAGAAGCTACAGTGTGGGTCAAGTCGAAGGTAAGGACCTCAAGCACAAGGCACTTTTTTAGTTAGAGCTAAGCAAAACCATATACCCGATACGATTATGAAAACCGTATCGTATATACGGTGTTTAAAATTACAAATTACTACTAATTACTACCAAGTCTTATGGAATAAGAGTAATTATCACAAGCTAAGACATTCCCCCCTAATTCTAACATCCACAAGGTTAATAATCACAATCTAAGTTTCAATAACTCAAATCTCATGCTAATAATCAATAAACTACAATCTACAACACTTTTTCCCAATTTTTAGGTCAAATAAAACCAATTACATCATCTAACATCATTTTCCGCACTTTCAACTCTATCAATATAATCTAATCTCAAAATAATCATAATAATCCAATCTAAACAATATATAGCGATTTAATAACATTAATCTCCTCTTAATAATAAATCTAATCACTAATTACATACTAATTAGACTAAATCATAATACTTTAAAAAAATGATTAAGATGAAGTCACAAGATTCAAGATGAAGATTAGTTACAAAGCTTGGAAAAGATATGAGAAAGATCTAGAACAGTTAATTGCACCACAATCCAAGAGAAGATTAAGAAATAATTAGAGTTTATGTGGAATTAACTACTCGCCGAGTAACACCTCACTCGGCCATTCCCCACTCGCAGGTCTACATCACCCTTTTCGAGAGTTTTGATGTTTCGTAGGCCCTGCAAATGATTACACAGATGAGAACCACAACCAGTATCAAGTACCCAAATTCCGAAACTTGCATGGTTAATCTCAATCATATGAATAAAAGAAGACATACCAACAGGAGTGACGCGGCCTGCTTTTACGTCTTCAGCATACCCGGGACAGTTCCGCCTCCAATGCCCAGTCTTGTGGCAATGGTGGCACTCCATGTTTTCTTTGCTCTTTGTCTTGCCTTGTGAGTTACTGCTAGTCTCACCAGGCCCACTCTTGCCCTTTCCTGGCTTCTTGAACTTCGGCTTCCCTACAGCTAGGTCGGCCTGAGCCTTGCCCTTACCCTTACCCTTGTTTGCAATCATGAGAACGTCCTGCTTCAGGCTCCCACTCAATTTCAGATCCTTCTCAGTCTGTATGAGCAGTGAGTGTAGCTGATGAGGATTTCTCTTCAAATCATTCATATAGTAATTTGCCCTGAATTGGGCAAAACCATCATGAAGTGAATGAAGCATGCGGTCAATGACCACGCTCTCTTTGATTTTGCAATCAAGTGCCTCCAGTTTTTCGAGATTCTCTATCATATCGAGAATGTGTGGGCTAACCGGTTGGCCCTTCTAGAGTTTCGCTTCAAAGAAGCGAGTGGTAAGCTCATACATAACGATCTGCGGTGCTTTTGAGAACTCGTTAGTGAGCGTGGTGAAAATCTTGTTTGCACCTTGGGCAATGAATCGTCTTTGCAAATTGGATTCCATTGAAAAGATGAGTATGTTCTTTATCGCACCCCCCTCCATTACGAAATCACTATAAGCAAGTGATTCATTTGCTCCTGCATTGGGGCCTGGGTTAGGCGGTAGTGGCTCAGTCAAGTACTTGAGCTTACCGTCAGCTATGGCAGCATTCCGTAATGAAGCCTCCCAGTCCGCAAAATTGGACCCGTTATTTTTCAGTCGCGTGTACTGATTCATATTGTCCATGAACATCTTAAGCCAGGATTCGCGTGCGAGCGTGGCATAGGGGCATCAGCATGTCCAGCCATTTTGTTATAACAGTTTTATCGATATAAATGAATGCTACACTGCGAAAAGGAGATAAAACATAATAAGCATTTTCATCGTTTTAATTAAGTCTAATGCAAAACCGATTAATGCGAAAACTCTTGCATTTATACAATTGACCTCCCTCAAGTATTATATAAATGATCCCAAGACTGAATTTCTGTAAATTGATAAGCCAACTGTTTGGCTAATTCTACTTTTAGAATTCATGGTCGATAAATTTCTGTAAATTCTCTCTTTAGTCCATCATAATCACGAGATATTACTCGAACTATAATGTTGAGGTAAAATAGGTCAACACATACTACTTACCCAACGTAGAAGGGGTCATATGGAGAGTAAGGTCCTATATGCCTACCGACGAAGAAGGGATTCATAGCAGTTTTCCCTCTAAAGACTAATCTCAATTTTAGGTTTTAGAGGAAGGTCCATCAGCTTTAATTTTATTCATTTAAGTGAACGAATGATCTAGCATTTAGAGAATGAATAATTTAAGATGATAGCTTTTAGAATTTTGAGTGACATCTGGATGTCCATGATAATTAACATACAATCTATATGAGTCAATTTTCATGCAATTAAGTAGTAGTAGGTGGTTTGGTTTAGGCGGAATATGATGCAATAACTATCATGTAAAAGAAAAACAATAAGAACGGAAAAATGAAAAACAAAGTACAAAGTCCTAGTATGGCCTATCCTATCAAAATAGAACAAAAATACACTTTGGAATCCATCCTTATGGACCCTAGAAGCTTGACTTGATGTTCCATCTTGGTCCATGTAGCGGGAGTGAGCTATCCGATCTCCATCTTTGGTCTTCTCAAAAATACAATCTTTAAAAATTACAAAATATAAACCTATTTACATTCTAATTTAAAAATTATAATTAAATATTACAAAGGGGAGATTCGAGATCTCAAAATACATCCAACACCATGCTACCATCATTACGATAACACAATCTACTAAGGCCACACTAAGCAATACAAATTACAACCTCTTGTAAAAATACCAAAATAATCCATTCATCCATTCATTCATTCATTCAACATAATAAAATGCATCAACAAAATAAATTAAACATTCAAAACATAATTCATTAATTATGATGATTAATTTATCCAAACCACCTTTAAAATGATCAAAATTATGTGACAATTCCTTAATTGTACACAACAATTTTAATCAACCATAATCCAATTTAATTCATATTATCGAGTATAACATAAATTAAATTCAACATTATTTTAAACCTTTTTAAAATAATAGGGTATCTATCATTGTGAACTTTTTCACAACAACAAAACAACATACATTATCTTTATAATGCAATAAACAGTACCCGTGAACAGTAGCAGGTAAAAAAAATATTTTTTTTTTCTCGGTTTTAAAAAAAACAAAACAAACACAAATTAATCTTTTTAATTTGATCATGCTAATAAAACTAGATCGGTACAAACATTCAACATCTAATCATTATTAAACATTGATACAAACTAGATGATTCAAATTAACCTTTTAAAATAAATATTTAAATCATGATTAATCGATTATCAAATTACTCAACTAATCATAATTATTTTGTATATTCATATCGAAAAATTTAGCACAATGAATGTTCTTTAACATTCAAAACAAATTCCTTTTACATTTCAATTTAATCCTCATTAAATCAAAATATCAACAAATTCATTATATTATTATCTTAACATATTAAAACAACAACATATATGAATCAAAAAGGAAAAACAAGGCAAAAAAAAATTTTCCTCACGGCTGAACAGTGCCGTGAACAGTACCAAAAAAAAAATTTTTTTTTTTCTTAGTCGTGAACAGTACCAAAAAAAAAAAAACCCTAATTTTTTTTTTTCTTCTTTCGGCCGAAACAAAAACAAAAACAAAACAAAACAAAAATTCTAATCTTATATTTCATCAAATATGAAAACATATAAAATAATTTCATAGCCAATTGCTCTGATACCACTTGTGGGAAATATCGGTATACTTTCCTTTAAAATTTCGGATTATAATGAAATTATAACTATATGAATTTCTAGTCATAAATGAAATTGCATAATATAAGACAAGAGATTAAGAAATAACTTTCGGTCCTAGTAAAAGGCCTAAGAACAAATATCAAAGTAGTTATTCTCCTAATCGTTACACCCAAGATGGTTCAAGAAATGCCTTCGTCGTGCTAGAACGAATACCCAAAAATTACTTCTAATTTTGTGTGTATATTGATGATGAATATGAAGATGAATCAGAGAGTTTAAAAATCAGAATTTTCTTTCTCTTTTTCACTTGTGCCGTCACCTTAGAAGTCAAATTAGGGTTAATAGAGAAACAAATTTTTCTCCCTTTTATCCCTCCATTTGTGCCGTGAGATCCCCAAGAAAAGAAGGAAAAACCTAGTTTCCTTATTTAACTCAACCTCTATTTGGTAGTTAGCATATCATTTTAATATGTACATAATGTAATATGTATTCTAATTATTACTAGTAATGGACCGTCACATAAACCGATTAAAGCCGGACTAGTACACTATAATAATATCGTGTAATACATATCCGCCAACTTAAATATAACAGTTTATATTTAGTTTAG
This sequence comes from Heliosperma pusillum, assembly GCA_022085475.1. NCBI lineage: Eukaryota > Viridiplantae > Streptophyta > Magnoliopsida > Caryophyllales > Caryophyllaceae > Heliosperma > Heliosperma pusillum. The sequence goes on from JAIUZE010012917.1 coordinate 15,544, forward strand.
ACCAACATTATATACATTGATTAAATATAACAGTTTATATTCAATTACCCGCTAACATTATTTAATCGTTATTAAATAATCGTATCATCATCACATTGACTAACCTTTTAGTCAAATACATCGACTAACCTTTTAGTCATTTAATAAGGCATCAATATGATTATTTTCTCAAATAATCACATCTCTCAAACACATCCTTTAGGTGTGACTTTTAGGGATCAGTTGATCACCGCCATCTGTATGACAATAACGTCAAACTTATCTGGCAAGCCAACCGTTATCGATAAACGTTAATCAACTGATTATAATACAAAGTATAACCTGTGAACCTTAGCTGTTATCACACTAACTGTGGAGGACACTAGCTCCAATAATTAATAGTGTAATTTATGCAAATTTTATTGTGAGAATGTGATTTTTTATTTACGTGAATATGTTGATTATGTAATGTGAATATATGAGATTTAATTTTGTATATGTGTGAATATTTTTGTTACATTAGGGTTAATATATATACTAATTTTTTTGTAAGTGTGTAAGGTTTACTTTGTGAATATGATTTTCAACTTACGTGAATATGCTAATTGTATAATGTGAGTATCTCATGAATATGCCAATTATACCAAGTGAATAAATTGTTATGAATATATCAATTATGTGATGTGAATATAAAGGTAAGATAAAAATAAATTCCAAATATATCAAATGTGATCTCTCTTTATAAAGGGAAAAAAATTACAAATAATAGTATACATTTTTTATTTGTATTTTATTTATAGAAAGTTAAATTTTAAAGGATTTAAATTTTGATTTTATTTATTTAAAATAACTAACTTATGGGAAGTTGTAGGAAGGTAAGTAATGAAAGTATATTATATCCTACTCATGGGAGTAGGATATAATTTGCCGATGAAAAGTTATCTACTTCTGTTTTAGGAAATATTAAAGTTCCCTACTAAACTGTGATTTAGTAGCAAGTTTTTAGTCAAAGAAAATAAAATAAAAAACTACTATATATTTGTCCCAATAGTTTGTTTATTTTTTTTCTAATTCTTTGTATCAGACATTGTAGTTAAAGACAAGCAATTTAATACCCTTCATTATCTTTGCGTCTACTCGTATTACCCCGTCAAATGATTACATGTATCTCGACTCTCTTGACAGAGTACTAGGCGTTGAGGAGGGGAATCAGGCAACGGCCAAGGACCTTTGCTTACCATAGAAGCTACAGTGTGGGTCAAGTCGAAGGTAAGGACCTCAAGCACAAGGCACTTTTTTAGTTAGAGCTAAGCAAAACCATATACCCGATACGATTATGAAAACCGTATCGTATATACGGTGTTTAAAATTACAAATTACTACTAATTACTACCAAGTCTTATGGAATAAGAGTAATTATCACAAGCTAAGACATTCCCCCCTAATTCTAACATCCACAAGGTTAATAATCACAATCTAAGTTTCAATAACTCAAATCTCATGCTAATAATCAATAAACTACAATCTACAACACTTTTTCCCAATTTTTAGGTCAAATAAAACCAATTACATCATCTAACATCATTTTCCGCACTTTCAACTCTATCAATATAATCTAATCTCAAAATAATCATAATAATCCAATCTAAACAATATATAGCGATTTAATAACATTAATCTCCTCTTAATAATAAATCTAATCACTAATTACATACTAATTAGACTAAATCATAATACTTTAAAAAAATGATTAAGATGAAGTCACAAGATTCAAGATGAAGATTAGTTACAAAGCTTGGAAAAGATATGAGAAAGATCTAGAACAGTTAATTCCACCACAATCCAAGAGAAGATTAAGAAATAATTAGAGTTTATGTGGAATTAACTACTCGCCGAGTAACACCTCACTCGGCCATTACGACACCTACTTGCCGAGTAACACGTCACTCGGTCGAGTAACACAATCGAGCGAGTGCACATAAACTCGACCTAGTGCCAACAATCAAGGTCTCCCCAAACAGAGCCACTCGACCGAGTTACCACCCACTCAACTAAGTCCAATCCTCTCGACCTAGTTATACCTAAGGTATTACAATTAACACTTTAGCATTAGGGGTGTTTAGTGGTCTAAAACCGGATCACACCAAACTTTCTGGTGGACTGGGGACCGCACCATATTAATATTGGCCTAGTCGCGTCCGAACCACAAAAACGCGTGGACAAGACCGGGCCAGACCAAATGGACCGAATATGATGGTCATGGACATAGTGTAGTTTTTAAAATTATACCTCAAGAAGTTTGTAACGATCAAAATAATAAATTAAAAATCACTCTCTTATAAAATTCACTTTTCTATTTTCTCCTTATAAGTTTTTTTTGCTAAAATTAATTCCTTAACATGCATTTTTATAAAAAAAATTTGCTTCAAAACATCAATTTAAATCGGCTAAGCCACATTTGGAATAAGTTAAAAATATAACCAAAGTGACTTAAATTTGAGTTTTAAAGCAATTTTTGATTAAAATGCATCTTAAAGGAGTAATTTTAGCATTACAACTTATAAGGATGTATCATGTATGATTAGAAAACTGAATCTTATAAAGGAGTAATTTGAGATTTATTTCGATCGAAATAAGCATCATTATACTATTACCAGTTTAAGTAAATAATTAAATATATCTTATAATACGTGTAAACAAATTAGGACATGAGTCAATATTTTCAAATTTTTAATGATTTGTTTTTCATAAATTCGGTCCATGGTGCAGACTGCGGTCCATTCGATTTAGTCCAAGACCGAAAACAAGACTAAACTAGAATAAATAAGTGGACCGTGGACCGAACCAATTAAAATATAATACGGACCAAATGGTTAGGTTCGATCTGGTCTTTGATCCAGACCAATGAGTGAACACTCTATTTGGATCCATTTAAACCAAAACAGTTTTTGGATTTCCCCTCTCAAATTTGAACACTTTTATTTTGGTTTCTTATCCTGCAATCCTGGAGACCGGGCATGGCATAAAATTCGGCATTTGGGTATCACTTCAAATCGTCACTTTAGTTTCACTTTATAATCATCATAAATGATTCTAATAAATCTAACATAATCAGAATTCCATTTTTTACACTTTTTTTTTCATCTGTGTTTCTGTTTGTTTATATGCATGCGCATCAAGAGTGGCAACACATTTTAATTTATTATTAATATTTTCGTATAAGAAAATATGCTACACTTTTCCCCAGGTAACAGATTTTCAGGTTGCATTATATACGAGTATTTTTTTTTTCAATTTTCAAGTTACATATCGATACGATATGTATATGTTTAAGCACATTCTATATATGTTGTTTTCCCAATCTACATAATTGGTTTACATAAATTATCGTGTAATAACGTAAAATAGTCTTGTAATGTTTGTAAAACCGTTGTATGTCGTATAACGGTCTTACGGAATAATTAATGTGTGGGTTAAGAACGTAAGATCCATTATGGTTTACATAGATCATGCATGTGTTAGGGATGATTTCATTTGTATTTTACGCATTTGTAAATTTATAAATCAAGAAATTTAATCCTATTTTCCCTGACAACTATCTTGTATCACTACATAGGATTTGTCAACATGAATTTTTATGAAGTTCTCGAGTTCTGATGGCAGCTTTAATCTGACAGTGATACGATTTCTTAATTTCCGCACTAGAATTTTGGGTCTAGCCATGATGGAAACAGACACATGTTTTACAGAGGTTGATCTCAAACCTGAGAAATTTGAAGATATAAGGGAGGAGGTTGAGAAGTTCTTTTGTATGTTATGCGATAAGGAAATGGTACACAAGATAGCTTTAGTGTTACTTGAAGGTTTATCGACTGCTTGCGTTGATAACACCACTGGGGATATCTTCAAGAGTTCTGGGACAGTGGCTTCTGATATAAGAAAAAAAATGTTGGAGTATCTCACCGTCAGATGTCAGTCGTTTATTGCAGAGACTCTTATCTTAGGAGGCCGTCCTGAGGACGAACTATCTGATCAGCCTTCTGACATCATTTCTGACATGATTGAGGATTTCACAGGTACTTCCACTTGCTTATGGGTCAACTGCAAGCAAGTATGCAACCTTTCTATGTTTTAAACACAGGGTAAGGTTGCGCACATCTAACCACCCTTACCCGACCATTTGTAGGAGAATTTGAGGCCCTCGGGTAATAACGTTGTTGTATTGAGAATTTTACAGGTCTTAAGAGGAATTTACTCACCAAGGTTTCTGGATGGCTGCTAAGTGAGTTGAGAGAGGATAGAATTGATGATTTCGTGCAAGAAATGGAGCTTAATAGTTTTTGGTTGTTGAACCGTAGGGAAAACATTGCACGAAATCTGCTAATGGTTGTAGATTCTATGAACGAGTATCACTGTAACATGAAATTCAAGTCTGAGGCCGAACTAGAACAGCATCGCCTTCAGTGTGGTTCTAGGACTTTATTGTGTGAAAATGAGGGATGCACTGCCGCCTACAGTGCAGCTAATGCTGAAAAGCATGATCTCATCTGCCCTTTCAAGAGGCTTCCTTGTGAGCAGAAGTGTTCAGAGATCCTCATTAGACAGGAAATGGACAAGCATTGTATTACTGTATGTCCTATGAAGCTCGTAAACTGCCCATTTTACTCAATTTGGTGTAAAGCTACTGTTCCCAAGTGCAATATCAAACAGCACTTTTCAGATGATGTCCGACCTCACTTGAGATTAGCTCTGATATATCTCCACAAGGGAGCATCAACTGAAAATTTGAGATCACGAGCTGAACGAATAGAACTGGTCAGTTGCCTCAGAATAAGTTCCTTAATTCTTGCTCTAATGTGTCTAAACTCTAAAGTTGATATGAAACCTAATGTCTACGTAAGCTCTAGCTTAGAATTCTGTGTAGATGAACAAGAAGGAATAATGTCTTACATACGTACAAAGCTTGTATCGGCAGTGATGTACATTATGGTGATGCATGAGCATGAGCATGAGCACGAGCACGCTTAACTCGCCCCTTAGAAAACTAACTGGCCTCCATGGTCACTGCCATACAAGTTTTACCTCCATCCCTGCTATAAAGAAGAATAAACAAGTAAACAACAGTTTTGAGATCAGGTACTTAGTTTTGCAGACTATTCTCTGCACCCCTACAGTCTACATTACATTAGATATTAGAGTTGTCTAAAGTCTTTTACTTTGCCAAGAATGGGGCACATCTAGCATCATATCTTTCTAAACCTTAATCCTAAAATGTCTCGACCCTTTCAAACGTCACTCAATTGACTCCTCTGCCCATTCGACGCTACTCTTGCATCCTCAACACCTCAGTCTCCTTCACATTTGCCAACTGAAAATTTGATTGCTCTTTCTAAGTTGCCTACTTGCCCATATATATTATTTTCAAATTCTGAACAGTTATTCTAAGTTACTTCGACCCTTCACTTTGGTTTTGTATTGTGTCTCGACAAGTAACTCCAAGAACTCTCTTTTTCACATAAAAGCATGTCTTGATGTCCAACACTTCTACAAGGAATGGCGTCCAACACCAGCAACAGGTCTAAGTACCGTAGGTCTTATACTCTCTCAGCTTCACTATATGATAGTTCTCGTTTTTCAACTTCAAGCATTTGAACTTCATTTCTATATTGTTTATTATAGTTTATCACGAGAGGTAATGAGGGAAGAAATAAGTGTCTCACAATAGAATAATAGATGAGTACGTTACCTAATAATATTGTTGTTTGGTACAGTTGAGAATATAACCTTTTTATTTGTGGCAGGAATCTGTTGATCGGCTTCTGGGAATACAAAGTGTGAGGTCTTTCACAGATGCAGTCAAGGATCTCGACTCAAAGCTTGAACCATTCAAGGTGGAAAAGAATCACCAGTTGATCGCCGAAGACATAATGAAAGACATAAAAGCATCCACTTCCGAAGATTCTCTCGACAAGAACACAGTAAAACCTGAATCGTAAGAACCGCCATAAGTAAAACCACAATGTTCAGATTCTGGAAAGTCTTTAGAATAAGCTACCAATATATAAGCACAAGTAACCATGTTTCTAAAGAGCTTCTGCCAGAATCGCCTGGTAACTGAAGCAACATTTCCTCCTAGCTAAGATTTCGAGCACTGGTCGATTTTGGCAAAACCAAGGGCCTTCTTTAGCTTCATTAGTACTTGCTCGGTTCTCCTATTATTATGTTTTCTAATAAGCCTGGTAACTGAAGCCACATTTCTTCTTGCCAAGATTTCGAGCACTGGTCGAGTTCGGCAAGACCAAGGGCCTTAGCTTCTTTACTTGCTAGGAACTATTTACTTCTATGATCTTTCTAATAAAACTAATTGTATCAGGAAACTAGTACTTCTGGTTTCCAACCAGGATAAGATTTATATTAGTTGTAGACTTGTAGGACTGAATTTTTTTCTTAAGTAGGGCTTTAATGATACTTATTTACAAAAGTAGGGCTCATTTCAACTTATTTACACGGAATGGGTCTACGTCAGCAAATTTATTATTTTTTTAACTGATAACTGAGTTCAATTTTTTTTTTAGTTTTAAGATCTCAGTCGCTGAATGGTTCAGCGACTGAGAACTGAGTTCAAGTTTTTTTGGTTTTTAAGAACTCAGCCGCTGAATGGTTAAGCGACTGAGATCTTAAAACCCAAGAAAAATTGAACTAAGTTATCTGTTGCTGAACTATTCAGTGACTGAGTTCATAAAACCAAAAAAAATTGATTTCAGTTCTCAGTCGCTGAACCATTCAGCGACTGAGATTTTAAAACCCAAGAAAACTTGAACTAAGTTATCAGTTCCTGAACTATTCAGCGACTGAGTTCATAAAACCAAAAAAATTGATTTCAGTTCTCAGTCGCTGAATGGTTCTGCGATTGAGATCTTAAAATTCAAGAAAAATTGAACTAAGTTATGAGTCGTTGAATGGCTCAGCGACTGGGTTCATAAAACAAAAAAAAATTGATCAGTTCTCAGTCGCTGAACCATTCAGCGACTGAGATCTTAAAACCCAAGAAAAATTGAACTAAGTTATCAGTCGCTGAATGGTTCAGCGACTCTATGAAAAACTTTAAAAAAATAATAAACTTGCTGACGTGGACCTATTCCGTGTAAATAAGTTGGAATGAGCCCTACTTTTGTAAATAAGTGTCATTAAAACCCTACTTAAGAAAAAAATTATGTAGGACTCTCGGACATTGATCAATTTTTCATATTTTTCTAACTGAAAATTAATTATATCAGAGAAAATTATAACTTTTATTTTTATTTACTTCATTACCACCAGATTATATCAACAAGGTGATTTTGAACGTGTTATGCTGCTGCTCCCCTCCGTCTGTCTCATCAAATGCCACTATAAGAAGGTCCTGGCGGCATCTGAGTAGGTCAGCCCACATATTTTTGATCCACATGTAGTGACATTCACAACGCTAGTACACAAAACAGGAGGAGAGGGCAGAACCTGGTCAAATGAGTTTACTGTGCCTAACTTGGCGAGTAGATGATCCAGGTTTCTTTTGTGGTACTAGGGCTTCACCTCCCTCCTCAACGCGATGCAATACTCAGTAATATGCCCTATATAATTGTGGTATTCACACTTCTTGTTGACATCTCTTCGGCCCACTTGCTGATCGTGTGTTGGACGCTTTGGCCACTTGACTTTGTCACCTAACTCTGTTAGGGCCCGGAGAATCCATACTCACTTACCTTGGGAGGCAATTTTGAGTTGCCTTTCAAGCTTGAATCTTCAAAGATTTTGTTTACGTGTGATCAGTTATAGGGCTTTGACCCGTAACTTCTCTTTTCTGCGGTATCCTCTTTGGAAGTCCTCGAAGGTGGCGCAGGGTTACTTCGTAGAAGTCTGAGTTTTGATGGAGTCCTTGTCGGAAGGCTTGAATGGTTATAGCTATGTTACACCTTAGGATGAACATATTTCCTTAGTGAACCTATTCAAAAATTCTTTGGTTGACTCAACTAATGTATGTACCATCATGTAGAGCTCACTAGTCTAATTCTCTAGTTTCCGGCTTCTAGCAAACTGCTGGTTGAATATGTTCACTAGAACAATAAAAGATGCGATGGACTGGTTGGGCAGGCTCACGAACCTATATAGTGCAACTCTTGCCAATGTAGATTAAAAAAATTTGCACATACAAGCCTCTCCCTGTAACTATCATCATCTTTTGCTTGTATTGGTTGATGTTATTCAGGGGGCCTGCAGCGCCGTCATAGACCGCTAGAGGGGTCTTTGAATTCTTTTAGCACGCTGATGAGTGAATGACTGTGCACGAAGGGTGAATCTGCATAACTTTCTGGTGTTGCCTTCTCTAGAGGGCGTGTTACTATTGGTATTTGTAGACACCTCAGTTCTACACCTTCCGCCAACCACCCTGTGATGATTGGGCCGCATATTTGGTATGTGAAACGATTTATAACAGTTCATAAGTTCATCGTCAAGTGATAGCTCAAATACATGTGTGCACCCCTTGGTCGTCATCTACGTGCCGATACGGTCGTTTTGACAGCCATTAGAGTTTATTTGGAGTTCGGGTAAAAAACCGCTTCATTTTCTACAAACCGTCTCTTAAAACCAAGTCTGAACGCTCGAGAATATTCCGGATATTTTAATATTTCAAAACTTATTTTTTTTGGTAAAATATATCCGTATTTTATTTAAAAGGTATTCGAAATCAACCGCAATTGCATAAAAAAAACGCGGAAATCTTTCTTTCAAAGGAGGAAACTGCTTGGGAAATAACGCAGCAGGTGCTGCGCCTCTTCCAAGAGTCGCAGAGCCTGTTGCGCCTCTTCCCTAGGCTGTTTTGCCTGTTTCCGGAATATTTTCTAGATTTCTTTCCGTGTTCGAGTTATTCCAAAACTCATCGGATTTTTCCCTAGAGGTTCGTCCTCACTTTTAAGGCACGCGAGTGTTCTGTCCCTTCTCTTCTCTCTCTTTGCATTCTAGACCTTGCTCTAAGCATTTTGACATCTACGTTCTTGATCAATCGACCACGTAAGCTCATATCCTTCTGGGTACCCGACTCGTTTTGCATGACCTACCAATTTGACCACTACACTTAATCAATTAATCAATCAGTTTTCAATCCTCTTACGAGGGCACTTTTCTTTACATTCGACTCGAGCTATCACTAAAACAAAACTTAATTAATCTCGTTTCGTCAAACATGTAAGTCTGAGGGTGTAGTAATCCCATCTTTTGTATTTTATTTTTTACTTTATTTAATTCATGTAAGATTCATGTCGGATTTATGTCAAACTTTTTTTCAAAACCTTTTTTAATAGTCTTATTTAAGTCACCTTTTTCATATTTAGGTAGTTCGTCTTAAATCCCTAATAATTCAATATTAGAGGGTTTTTGTCATCCTTAGATCAAGATCGTGTCTTTAGAGGTTAGATATGTTCATATCTAGTCTTTGAATTCGCATGTGATATAATTTAGTGCAAATTAATCTATTAAATCATCTTTATTCGAGTTATAAGATCAATAATAAACCGTAAAATCACCAACGAACACTAACTGGTCGCGATTCTGGCTTCACAGCCAGAACCCACCTCTAGAAATGACGCAGGGGTTGATGCGCCTCTTCCAGAGGACGCATCACCTGCTGCGCCTGTTCTGGGTTGCATTCTGTCTATGAACTTCCTTTATCGTCTCGACGTAGCCACAATTACAAATTAATCGACTATTGAACCTAATATCACTGCTAATCCGTCTTTTAAATCTTTTATTCTTTTTCTTTTCTTTTAAACTTTCTTTTGGGTATATTTCCGATATAGATCCCGAGATCCGTTGTAATTCGTTTGTAATTTTATCTAGTCATTAATTATTGCAACGATTGTATGATTTAATTTCCTTCTCACATGTAATTAATTCTAAATCCTATTTCGACATAATTGATTGCTAAATTACATGTTCACCGACATAGTCTAAGCTCACATGCTATGGTTAAAACGTGGATGTTGCATAACATGCATATAACCGACAATATATCAAGTACAAAAGAGTTTCCCTAATCATTAGTAGAGGCCGCTACCGAGGCTATAGCATGCATATACCCGACAACATATCAAGTACATAAGAGTTTCCCTAATCATTAGTAGAGGCCGCTATCGAAGCGGGCGGGATTAGGTGTTCAATTAAAGAACTTCTTAATACTTACCCTCACCTCTTACTCCAGATCTCTGTGAACATCCGTGTTCATTGTCATCCACGATAGTCATTCTAGACATAGAATGCTAAGGGTAACGAGTTCTTAGTGTTCATGTCATTGCTTTATGTCTTGACATGACATGAGATATTCGAACGGTTCCAACTTCCCACAAAAGTTGGTGGTGACTCCACAAATGCGTATTTCTACGGTTGTCCCTTTTCAAGCATGCCCGACCGTGGTTCCTCACACCACAGCCTGACACGTGGTCGCGAACCCGTGTATCACAGTTTGCCTACTCTGCTGGGGATAATACACTTACGTGTACCCAGGGTGAAACTTAAACAAGGTTAGGGAATAGTATGTGTGAGACCGTTGTCGGTTTTCATTACTCGACCTTCCTAGGTCATTTTACTCAGCCTCCTAGGCCTAACCCAACCCTTTCGACCAATCGTCCTGCCTGGACGGTCCAAATTCTTATCTGAGCCTAAGGATGGATAGCGATTGACATCAACCATACCACGGTGTATACTCATGTTAGCACCAAGGGCTTTCACTACTCGAGGAAATGGACTAGCAACCAGCCTTACTCATGTTTGGCGCGGACCTCTTCACAGACCTTGGGTTTGATTGCTTGGTATGACAACCCACCCTTTAAGCCAAAACCCTTTTAAATGCACTCAGCATACCGTTATAATGCTTGTGAGCTACCCTATTAAACTTTCTACCTACAAAAGACCAGGAAATAGAGTCAAATTCTACACTCAGCGAGAAAATATCATCAAGTAATAAATAAAAATCGCTACGTCCCTTTGCTCTTGTCTACAATACATCAATGAGAACTTTGCAGTCACTTTCCACGATCAACATTGATACCCCACGTCTTCTTCCTTCCTTTATCCCTTCTATAACATCAACGGGTTTGAGTTTGCTTGATTCCATGGTCTCCCTTCTGACCTCCGAGATCCCCCATAATACTTTCTCTCATTGCCTCGACACATTATACTCAGTCCCGTCCCCCAACCGTCTTTAGTCCTTGCATCCAAGTTTAGTTTTGTGACCCCTGCCTCCGGCTTCGCCCATTTTCCTCCAACCCATTCCCTCTTATCCAGCTTCCTCATGGCTCTTCCTTCCTCTCCCTCTTTGATGCTCACCCTATTCCCTGTCATGCTACCCCACATTTCCCACCGCATCTCCTATACTCTCATTACAACTCAGAACACATCAACTCTACTGTTTTCGACGACTCATTTGTTCCTTGCCTCCCACATTTCCCAACACCCGAACATAAATAACTCTATATCGCCTCCTTCTAACTCCCTCCACACATCCTCCACCTTCTCCCTCACCCGCTCATACCCGTCTATCGCCTTCACAATTATTCCCAGCCTATCCACAGCTTGCACCTTCCATTTTTTGTTGTTTTAACTTTTTCTCATCACTCTTATTAAATGTTTCTTAATTGATGAGGAATCTCAAACAAATGCATTTAAATCCCTCTTTTAGATATCTATTTTATAATTAATCACTTCTCTTTAATTGATTTACTAATTATTTTCACAACTTTTTCAAATTAAATGTTAAATAACTTTTTTTCAAGATGTTCATTATCTTAGAGTATTAGAGAATGTTTTTTCGCCTTCACTTGAATTTTTTTGTCTTAGCGAGTTTTTAAGAAGATAAAAAGCTGCAGTGACTAATGTTAGCTATAAAAACAAGGTCACAAATTATAGATAACACAGATATTACATTATAATGAGACAGTGTATTTCTATTAAAAAAATCATTTAATATTAATAAACGAGTTGTCGTTTATATAATGGGACCGTCCCGCGCAATAATTACTTAAACGTGCTAAAAATATGGGAAAATTGGATATACGGTTGCATTGCGGTATGAATTTTTGTTTCGATTATGATATTTATTTTTTGCTACCCCATATTAGAATCCTGGGTTTGCCCCTGTCTGGAAGCTACATCAATCTTAGGCGGGTCATATCTATGTAGAAGGACAAGCCTTTCCACTTCTTTAGTGGCGCTAAGTGAGACTAGGAAGGAAAGGAGGTAGTCTTTGGATTCTAAAGGCCGGTTGTAGGCTAGGACGGCCCACGACGCGAATATTTAAAAGCACTCATGTTGTCAAGCAACATAAAAAGACGAGATGTCTAATTTAAGCTGACATACTCATACGTGGGTTATTCGTCTTACGCGGTCGGGTATCCCCGAATTTACTCAAAAGACTTGAAAGGACCCTTTTATCATAGACAAGCGTGAGATCAACATACAGAGGATAGACCAGACCTTATGTGGCATGGGATGAAAGACGAAGAAACTAAGGGAATCGGACAAGCCATCAATCTAGTGGATTATGGCTAGACTTGTCGTGAGTCTCCAAATGAGTATTTTTATCCACTACTAACTCTAAAAATAGTAAGGGTAAGTAGGGGTCGATCTCACAAGGAAGGTCTATGTTAAACGTGTGTTATGTAAATAGTTCTAAGGTAACCAAATTGGGGGGTATTTGTGGTTTGAGTCTAATCTAGAAAAGTAATATTAAAATATTGGGGTAAATCAAATTATAAAAGGTCTTGGGTCTTGCAATCTCAACAAATGAGTTAGGTTTGATCATTGACTCTTTTAGATTTTAATCACTCTTAAATACTTTATTGTGAAAACATATATTTCTACTTCTTCTAACTTTTAGTTATTCACTGCGAAAAGCGTAAATAAAAAACCCTTATAGTGATGACAATCTAGTCAAACGTATCTATATTCAATCATACCATAGGTTATAACTAGAGAAGCTAACAAAGATGAACAAATGCATACACAAGCGGTTCTACACTTTAGTTCATATGATAAATATTCTCCTACAATCCAACAACGATGAAAAGCATACAAATTGATGAGTTATAGTTGATCAAACTAGCAAGTGAACAAAAGATTCAAACTCCTAAACTAGCAATAGATTAGAGATAAGACAAACTAGGTGATCAAACTAGCAAGAACTATCAATAATCATAATAATAAATTGAGAATATAAATCAATATTCAAGAGATAATAATAAAGAATAAAAGAGTCTTACAAAACACAAGTTCATTTTCTTCTGATCCAAGATGAGGAAGTTAGCCTTCCATACAAAAAGTAAACAAACTATAAACTAGAACTTGTTTTTGATGTTTTTAATGATTTATAGGTGGATGAAGTGTGTCTAATTTGATCAACAACACCTCCTTTTATAAGTCTTCAAATAGCATCTCCATAAAGCCAATTAAAGCCTCATAAAATGTGAGCATAATTGCCGAATTAAAGAAGAATTAAAGGAGCCGTCAGAATCCAATGCTGAGCCGCGCCCCGCGGCTTTTTGCCGCGCCCCGCGGCTAGTGAACCAGCCAATTATGCCGTGCCCGCGGCTTTCTGCCGCTCCCCACGGCTTTCTTGTGCAACGAATCGTCTTCTTCACTTGCTTCCGCGCTTTGACCTTCATCTTTGGGCCTTGACTTGTCTTTAATTCTCAATCTTTTAGCTCTTATTAACCCATTCATTGGCATGAATTTCGTCCAAGATATAAGTGTAAAAATGTCTAAGTCACTTCCCAAACTCGGAATGCGATTCTCGAACATGACACCTACACATTAAACCGAAATTGCGTAGAAACACATCCAAACAATGCAACTAATACCAAAATGCATTAATGAGCTAAAATAACTATAAATAACATATATCAAGGCTACAGTATCTAAGAATTGGGTTGGTAATGACGGTATAAAACCGTCACATCAGATTACCTTGAACTAATGTTTGTTTTGTGCCATAGGGGAATGAATATACTATTGCTAGGCGTAGGTGATCCCTAATGGGCTCCTCTCCGTCGTTTTTCTCCCTTGCTTGTATTTCAAAACCCCAATGTCTGGGGCCAACCCTTTACCCTGCGTCCTCATCTAAAGGGCAGTGACAACCTGCACAATAAAAGGTTGATCACACTATCTATACAATAACATAAGAAAACTAGATTGAGTAACTAATAGAATCACACATGGCGGACTACAATTACATGCTAGATCAATTATTTTTTTAAAGTACAAATAGAACATGAAAAGGCAAAGTAGTATCAAATATACTAATTGCTCACATTATATATGTATTAATGTACTTTATAATCATACTTTAATGCGAAACTTTTCATATTCTACGGTTATTATATCGATTCATTAAATTTCACCTATAAAATAATATCAATTGACAAGAAGTCTAGCACATTCCTAACAAAAAAATGGCCGAAAAGTTTGTTCATTTTCAACTATTTACTTCATTGATTTTTCAAAACTTTTTATATATTTGCTTTATAGTGAGTTGATATTAAATGTGCAAGAAATGAAGAAATAAGAGGGAAGTAGAATAAAAGAGAAAAATCTGACAAACATTTGTATGATATAGTTCGTTCTCGGCATTGTCGAATGTTAATGAAGACATTTGAGATCAACGATAATTGAATACAACTACTTATGAAAGGAGGTAAAACTTTGGTGTAAAAAATCCTAGCTTGACCAAATTGTACCTTAATTTTTTAGTCTCATAATTTTAATAGTTAGATAATATTTTAGGATATTTTAATATATTCATAATTGGTTATGTGTAGTGAATTTGTAGGGATTGATATTAACAACAAATTACTAATAATTACCAAGGTAGGTTTTGCGTAAATATAGTATATTTTCTATATTGTGTGTGGAATTAGTTAAAAAGATAATTCTATACTTTCATTGTAATTTGACTACTAATGAGTAACATATTTTTCAATTTTAAATTTATAATGTGAGAATAAATATTATACTCATCTTATTCAAATGTTATTTATTTGATTAAACATTACAATTGTTAAGAAAAAAATGAGGAAAAAATATTTTAATTCTTCAATAGTATCATTATTATCTTCATAATTAAAAAATATATAAGTATATAACAATGGTTATCATTAGTTATTTATTTTATAATATCATCATTCTAATAAAGTTTGACCTAGAAAAATATCATTTTGACGTCGAGTAAAAATGATATCATTCGGTTACAAATGTCAAATGAGAATAACAGAATACTAGGTTACGATAATTAAATAAGAAAGCTACCGATCAATATGAATATCAACCCAATATAGAAAATGGTAAAAAAAAAATTATGAGAGCCAATATTTATTAACAAAAGGTTAGAGAAATCCAGTTATTTTTACAAGAAATTAAACTAGTATATAATAAAATGGCATAATAGTGGATAACATATATCATTTCTGTTTTAGAGAATTTTAAGAACTCACATTCTTATGTATTTTTTTAAACAAAAATGTTAATAGAAATTGTAGCATTAACACAAACACTAAAAATTGGCTTTTAAGTATAGAACTAGTTTAATTGCCCGTGAAAGTTCACGAGTTGTTTCTGATCTTTGTCATATGTTATTCTTTTTATGAAACTTGTATAATCATATATTCATACGTGCATGATTGTGCAATAGATGGAGATGCTCCTTATATCTTATATCTTATAACTGATAACGATCGTATTTTTTTCATCCGCCTGCATTACACTTCATTCGAATTTATTTCATTATTTATGGCTAGAGTGATTTGTGATCTTACATTTTTATCAGTTTGCATTTTCCGTATATTCTAACCCTTCTTAATTTCAGCATTATTACCATTTCGTACTTCATTGGAAAAAAAAATCTTGTAACATGCCAAAAATCAAACACCAAAATTTCTCTAAATCACATGCTCTAACTAAGACATTGGTTGGATAGTAGGTCTGGGAGAAAAGAGAAGAATAGAGGAAATCAATACAATTTAATTTTGTTTGCTTCATAAATTAAGTAGTAGGGAAATGTCGGGATGAATGATTTAAAGAGGCCTAGCCTATTTGCACACTTCTAAACCTAATCTAAATTCCTTCAATAGAAGAGATTTGAGGTGAAAACTCTTTTTTTTTCCTACTCAGAACTGAAAGGTATACGAAAAAATCTTGATAGAATTATAGCGATTTCGTTTCACTAAATATAATTCTAACACTATATATATTATAAATTTTTTTATGATATTCTGACACGAAAACTTATTTATTCAAAAAACTTATATGGTCTTATGATCCAGTATTCAGTACTACTTAGGATCCTATCCTAATTACTCAGGTTTGATCTAAAGTAGGTTCCCAAACATGACAATGTAATTGAAATATGATGTGTTATCACCAACACTGATTATAATCTAGCATAGGACGTCAAATATACAACAATATTGTAACAAATTCAACGCAATAATGATGTCTCTAATTGCAACATTTTGTAACACCACAATCATGTGAATGTACACTAGCTACTAATATATATGTTATGAGGGAGGATTGCGAATAAAAAATCCCCAATGTTTACTTTGAACATTAAGACTAAATAAATTGTCTTTTTGTTTCTTCACGCAGAGGAAACATTAAACAAATTTTATATATAAACGCTTTTGAAATATAACTACACTCCTAAAATTAATTTACAAAATGGGAGGAATAATAATAATGAAATTAATTTTAAGAGATGAAATCCCTGCGTTTGAAGAAATACCATTGAAGTGTGATGGAGAGCTTCTTGTCAATACTGCATAGAAAAATACCTTTTTTAGCATTCGGATCCGATAAGAAAGATGTCAGACTATTAAAAATTATAAATTAATTAAAAGGCAAACAGAAAACACTAAAGTAAATCTAAAAGTTGCATATTAATACGACCTGCCATACAAAATGAGCATGAGAATCAAGTTGTTCAGAAGCAATTAGTAACCTTGGAAAGTTGCTACAAAATACAAAAATATATCAATCATTGTCTAAGACGTAAGAATATCACAAATTCTCTTATGCAACGGTTCATGTGTGACCAGTAGATAAATGACCATTTTTTTTATAAATAGTAACCACTTTTGGTTAAATAGTGACCAATTGTATGACTAGAAAATGACTACTGTTTTCAAAGTGGTCACTATTTTTACGCAAAAATGGTCACTATTTACCACAACGTTGTCACATTTTGAAAAAAAAATACGGTAAGAGACCGTTACATAAAATAACAACTGAGAATAAATATTTCAAAAGTAGCAATTATAATTCGATGAATAAAATATAAAGTCAAAACAAAACAATATCAAAATACATAATTTATAATAAGAACCATCAAATAAAATATAAAAAATAAAAACATGACTGCCATACCACTTACTTCGTATTTGGTAACTCCATTTTTGATCACTTTGTAGGTTCTCAAGCCTCACCCTTTATATGAGTAATAGTTAATAGTTAAGAGGCTATTTTATTATGGCAGTTAATGAATTTTATTATTTGGTATTCCAATATGAAGAAACGCTTATCAACAATTCAAATTACTTATGTTATTATATGGATATTTAAGTCTTTTCATATTTTACTATTTATATCGAGAGAAATATTAGTAAATAATACCGAGTAAAAAATAAGGGGTTTGCCAAATGGCAAAATAAGAGGGTCCTTGCATGTGCCATGTGTCACTCAATAAAATGCTCAACATACCTTTTTATATTATTGTAAGATTAAATTAAACCATCATTAAACATCAAAATAAATACTAAATAAACAATTAGTAAACATAAAAATTTGTAGCCACATCATCATTTATTTCTTCTATGAAAACACAGAAATCTCTATTCTGCAAATCATCGTTTAAATTAGATTAACTACGTAGCTCAACTGTTTAAAGACCGTGACAGAGAGAGTATAATAAATAAGAAAATATATCAAAGATAACAACAACAATAATAAAAATAATTATGGCAAAACACTAATAAACCTAACAATATTCGTGGCAAAATGCTTATAATTTGTGCAAAGTTTAGTAAATTGTGACCATACATACTTTAACAATATTTTGTGGCAAAGTATAATAAATAAGAAAATATATGTATTGTTAATCAAAACTTTTTTTCCTTACGGCAATCTCACCTACAAGCGACATGATGTTTGGCCCATCTGAAATCATGTCACGAGCATGCTTTAATAAATAAATAAATAATAATAATAATAACATTCAGTAATACATTCATTTTATCGAGATAAAAATGAATTCACACGCATTAGGTAACAAGTCTTATATAAGACGGTCTTATTATAAGTTTTAGTGGAAGATTTGAAGCTTCAAATACTTCGCGGCTTAAGATTTATTAGCGGGATCTAGAATAACTGCCTTGTCCGAGCCATCTAAAATGAGAATGATTTTGTCTATTTGCTTTGGCATTAAGCCGAAAGCCGATTCTATATATTAATCCACAGTGTTGACGTTTTATACAGTAATTTGTAACTTTATTTATCTGTCGCATTTAAGTATCATCTTTTCATGTTCTCATCCCTCATAAAAAGGTAGGACATATGTGTCTGTTTTGTCAAATCGCAAGACTCCTTCCAGTATTAGATTCAACTCTTTGGTCTTGAAACTATATGTAAAGTTTGCAACTTGGATATTCTCAAAGATGTGATAAACTTCTTGTCCATCCAAATGTGTACCCATCCCCTTATGTTCAGCGATTTCAAACGTTTCTTGTCTATGTTTAATAATTAGTCAAACATCCAGAACCACCATGAACATGATACTAATCGCTTCGGGTAACTCACAAAATTCTATGATGAAATTCAATTGGAGTTGCTCAATCCCAGTCACCATTTAATTTAATGATCTCAGCCCTTTAAAGATCATGTTATTAGAGAGAATACGTACTTGAACTGTGGCAAGCGAGATGGACATTAGGCTTTGAGTCTTACCACTAATTAGCACCTTTTTCAAAGTATGAGGACCCATTATAGTCTTAACCCCTAAGAAAACTTTCAAATTTTAGGTGGCCAATCATTTCAGCATTTGCTTTAGGTATGTCAGTCATTAATTAAAGAATTTGCAACAAACTATTTTACCGACTTGTATTCAAGGAGGGAATTCACTATCTAGCGTCTCCAAACTGAAGTGAGTCACCAACATCAAATTGTAAAGGTGTCGCTCCATTCTACGACATAAATAAATGAACTTTGTCAAAAAGTAAGTTTTTCACTTTTATTTGTTCCTATCAGAGGTTAACGCAAGATATGGAAAAAAAATTAAGGAGAAAAAAAGTAAGTATATTTGTCTTGGCCTCTACAACAGCATCGTGAGAAATAAGCAAATTGGCTGCTTAATTGTAGAAATTCCTCGCAGCCGTGTGCAATGGTGTTTCTCCGTACTGCAATGAATATCATCATACACAAGAGTTTAAGAGTAAGTATAATATTCTAACAAAGGTCATTGTCTTTTAAAATTACGTATGAAAATTTGACATTATCTCTACATATAGTTAAAAATTGCAATCCTCACCATATTTTCAGATTCTATCTAACTTAGCGGGTCTCTCCATGTTAAGCAAAATTTCACAATATCGGTTTTGTTGTGCGCATCAGCTATATGAAGAGGTGTCAAACCTCTCTGAAATCATGTACCGAGCACGCTTTAATAAAAAAAAAATTGGGAGTTGTTAAATCTCGCACAATATTTTACTTAATCCCGCACAATATTAGGAAAATATGTGTGGGATAAAGTAAACTAGTGTGCGAGATTTAGCAATTGCGTCTCACTATTACTGTTTTATACAGCAGTAAAACTTGACATAAATTTAATGTACTTATTCCAGACATCACAAACATGAGGAGCATTACCATTTGTCAATTTAAGTGAATATACCCTCATAAATTAGGGTTTATAATACTATAATAACAGTCTTTAACCAATTAAAATTACAAATACCACAAATCAATAACTACCACTATCACAAATACAACAAATCGATAACTAACCCAATTCTTCGATTGTGTTAAAGAAACACATCAACAAATATACCATATTTCTTTGGTTAGAAAGAAACGGGTGATCGTAGACCAAATACAGACAACGCCGAATTAAGTAAAATAGTGTGCGACGTTTAGTAATTGCGTAAAAAATACTACCTCCGTTCACTATTACTGTTTTATATAGCAGTTAAATATACCGTAGACATCATAGTGAAGAGGAGCATTAGCATTTTTCAATTTAAGTGGATACACCCTCATAAATTAGGGTTTATAATACTACAATAACAATCTTTAACCAATTAAAATCACAAAACAATAATAATTTACACTATTCTTTGATTGTGTTAAATAAAGACAACAACAAACATACCATATCTGTTTCGCTATCAAGAAACGAATTATCCTCGACCAATAAATCCAACACCGGAAGATTACGCGGCTTCACAAATTCATGGATAAAAGAACTTGAGCGACAGATTGAACATAAAGAAGTCATTGTTATTGTTTATAGGACAAATGACAAGCTTTTAGGGCTTGTTTGATTGAAGTAGATGGACGTCTTGCTGGAGAGGACGCGGTTGTGAAAACTTTTTCTATTTCAAATACTAGTTTTAAACCCGTGCAAAAATATGCATGAGCCGTAATATCAATCACTATCATTAGTTATGGAAGCATATAAATTTGCGTAATAAAATTTACAAGGCCGTGACAATATAAATAGTCATAATTGCATATCCGACGTACATATATATTTATTTACTAATCACTAACATACGATGGAAATTATCCTACAAATGTATAAGTTATCAAATTTTTTTTGTAAACTACGTTCGTTGTAGTATTGGATGTACGCTTGTTATTGTCGCAACTCAATAGCTTCAAAGTTCAAACCTTGTTTGCTTTTGACCCTGGAGATTGCCACATAAAGTTGACCATGACTGAAAACTGGTTTTGGAAGATAAATACTCACTTGAGATAAGGATTGACCCTGAGTTTTGTTTTGGTCATCGCAAAACAAACTGCGATGGGAAATTGTCTTCTATTGAAGCGGACTGGAATTTTATTGGAATCTGAAGGCATAAGTGTAATGCGGGCAATATGCACTCTGTCACCCTTATTGCTACCAGTTAAAACTGTACAACTAATTATGCGAGTTCCTAAATCGTTCACTATTAATCTAGTCCCATTGCATAAGCCTCGTGACTGATCAATATTTCTAAGCAGCATAACCATAGCACCGATTTTCAACCTTAATTCATGGTTAAGGAGGCCAGAACATTTAATATTGTTCAGGAATTCTGTGGAAAAAAGGCTAGGCTCACCTATGGTTGTATCATCTTTACTGACCTCATCAGAGCTTAAGTAAATTCTCGCTGGCTTATCATTAATAAGAGTTAACACATAGTTATTTACATCTTCAAATATTTCGTGAGTCGGTGCAAGTATTACCCTTTGTTGAAGATAATCTGGGTCCCATAACCTTCTTCGAATAGAAGGATAAGTGATATCTACTATGGAGGCAATGGGATCTGCCACGTTCTGAATAAGTACCTCGTCGGGAACTCTATTGCAACCTCACCATCATTTGCACCACCAGCCAACCCATTTCCAATTTCCAGAATCCACTCCGAAAATTTCCTTATCTTATCTAGATTAATGTATGCAATTCCGGCTTATAAGCGTATACTTCTAGTCAATTTAAGCATCTGAAATTGACGACACATCGTAAATGGGTTAAAGGAGATAAAAACTTAACTGAATAGAGTTTTAGTAACCTTTTGTAATCAAGTTTTGAACATACCTTACATGATCTCCACAAATATGACGAACAAAGAGAAGCACGCACAACGTCAGCTCTACTACCTTTGGGAACCACTGGTAATGTTTGGCAATAATCGCCACCAAAAACGACCACTTTACCGCCAAAGGGCAGTGTTGCATTACGCGCATCTACAACACGCATAAAGTCTTTTAAACTTTTATCAAGAGCCTCGAAGCTATGTTTATGAGTCATCGGCGCTTCATCCCATATAATGAGTTTCGCTCTTATCAAGAGTTCTGTTAAATCACTGCCAGGTTTAAGTCTTGGGCAAGTGGAGTTCTCATTCACACTTATCGAAATGTCAAATCTTGAGTGCGCAGTTCTCCCACGTGGTATCAACTTTGCTGTAATGCCGCTAGATGCAACAGGTAAAACAATTTAACCTTCGCTTCTCAAGGCAGCACACAAAGTTCGCCAGATGAATGTTTTACCAGTCCCTCCGTAGCCATACACAAAAAATACCCCACCTTGGTTAGATGCAAAAGCTTCCATAATTTGATTATATACCGACCTATGTTCATCGGTCATCGAAGATTGTTGAGACGCGTGTTCTACCTGCAACAATTCTCTGTCGTAGGACAACTCATCCATGACCAGCGTGTTCCCGTGATGTGACGTTGATGATGTATCGGGTTAGGGCATTCCTGGAAATCTTTTATGCAGACAGACTCACATGCTCAAAGGTACCTACAATCGTAGTATCGCTTTATCTCATCCACATGTCCAGGATCTTGGTCATTACGGCTTCTATAGGAAGACTGCACCGTCACCCGATCATATCCCTTATTTATGTACTTGAAAAGATACTTGATAGCTTGAGACTGGTTACACCATTCCACGTTGATATGTGCACGATATTTCAACAATAGTTGCGGGTTATATGGAACAACAGATCCATTATCTAGTGCCACTTCGTCTTTATATATTGTTGGTCATGTGGCACGTCTCTTATATACAGGATAACCGTCTTTGTCGATAGTTGTTCTATCAGTACACTTCTTGGGAAAAAGTTTTGAGCATTTAGAACCAACCATGCACGGTGATTGCAGTCTTGCAGTCCCACACAGTCCATGAATCATGTGTGTACAAACAACCTCTGTTCATCGGTCATCGAAGATTGTTGAGACGCGTGTTCTGCCTACAACAATTCTCTGTCGTAGGACAACTCATCCATGACCAGCGTGTTCCCGTGATGTGACGTTGATGATGTATCGGGTTGGGGCATTCCTGGAAATCTTTTATCCAGACAAACTCACATGGTGAAAGGTACCTACAATCGTAGTATCGCTTTATCTCATCCACCTGTCCAGGATCTTGGTCATTACGGCTTCTATAGGAAGACTCCACTGTCACCCGATCATATCCCTTATTTATGTACTTGAAAAGATACTTGATAGCTTGAAACTGGTTACACCATTCCACGTTGATATGTGCACGATATTTCAACAATAATTGCGGGTTATATGGAACAACAGATCCATTATCTAGTGCCACTTCGTCTTTATATATTGTTGGTCCTGTGGCACGTCTCATATATACAGGATACTCGTCTTTGTCGATAGTTGTTCTATCAGTACACTTCTTGGGAAAACGTTTTGAGCATTTAGAACCAACCATGCACGGTGATTGCAGTCTTGCAGTCCCACACAGTCCGTGAATCATGTGTGTACAAACGACCTCATGTAAAACAGGATTCTCAACAGGATCAAGAATCTCCGCGGAAATGATTTTATCGATATCTGCGGCCTCAGGGAACTTGTCTTCTCGACGTAGGAACAATAGGATATGAGCTTGTGGAAGGCCACGCTTCTGAAATTCAATAGTATATACCACTGTGATGGAATTACGCGAACATTTTAGAGTACATACTACGACGTGATAAAATATGAACAATTGGTAAACCTAAAGATGAAATAATGAGTACCTGCTTTTGCCCTGCCAAAGATATAACGCTCTTTTAAATCAATCATCAACTCGTCGAGCTTAATCTTAAATCAATCATCATTTCAAAGTATTTATTTGTTCGTTATATAACGTAATTATTTTTGCAAGAGTTATATAGAATACCTATCAAATGTCGTCTATCCAAATTGTTGTCTATGATATCTTTGAAGCTAACAAATTTGAATCCATAAGTTGACATTGATTTGATTTCTATCTCCTCCACTGTTGTTGTTGTTCCAAATCGTAATCGACAATCATGTGATGTTGCTACTGTAAACCATAAAATTTGGAACAAAAAAATTATGGAAAACAAGAGTTTATTTTATAACTGAAAGATTGAGGGTTACGACTTTCGTGACTCTCTTGATTCCATCCTAAGGGCTAGGGTTTTGATTGTACTACGAGGGTCTTATTGACTTAATCTCGTAAGGAGAAGATGAGGTCTTTTTTGTGACTTATTCCATCCTACCTACAATTTGTTAGTAGGAAGACAGGGTCTTTTGACTTAATCCATCTGCTCTCCAAAACCCTAAACACAACAGGTGTATTTATAGTTCTAGAATTCTAGTTAGCTTAAAGGGCAAGATAAAAATATCTTCTAGTATCCTAAGATATTATCACAATCTTTATTGATAATTATCTTTAAATACTAAATATACTATATAAAATAAT
This sequence comes from Heliosperma pusillum, assembly GCA_022085475.1. NCBI lineage: Eukaryota > Viridiplantae > Streptophyta > Magnoliopsida > Caryophyllales > Caryophyllaceae > Heliosperma > Heliosperma pusillum. Next base: position 40,031 of record JAIUZE010012917.1, read on the forward strand.
AGATACCAAAATATAAAATTTTGGTGTCTACAAATGCCCCCTCGAGACTAGTTGTAGAGACTTGATGTCGGTTGCAACTTTGTCTCGAACCTTTTCTACTGAATTTGATCCTTGAGAATGGAGATGAAAAGCGAAAATCGTCCCACCGAGCGTGCCAATCTTCACAGGTGCCTCAGGAGACTTATATCCGAGCCCAGCCTTTGTCGCTATAAAGCTCCCCTCTTGTTTGAATATCTCCTCTTGCGCTTTATTAAGACCATACGGCTCTACTTCTATAACCTTGCCGAGAGGAGTTGGTTTTGTAAAGTCGTACCCAGCCTTTGCTAATAGCTTGTAAGCATTGGAATGGAATGTTCCCTTGCTTTGATCTTCCGAGGATTTGCCAGATGAACATATGAACCCACTTGGAGGAGGTCTCACGATCTATGTTTGAGATGAACTTGGAAGAGGTGTGATGATTTTGGCCACCTATTCTTGTTTAACCACATTACTTGTCTTTTTATCCTTAAACTCTGTCTTTGATGTTGGACACTCTGCTAAAGGACTCTCCCCATCTTTGCGGCGAGACTTTGGGATGTAATGCAGTACTGGTGGTGTATTCTTCTGCGGCAACTCTTGTTTTTTAAGTGACACAACATGAGGAGTAGTTGTTTTGCTAGCCGTGTTAATTTTTGGCTCAACATTATTTTCTTTTGCAGGATTTAAAGCTACCTCTTCTTTGATAATGTTCTTTTCTAACTTACCTGCTTTTCCAGTTGAGGATATGGTGGTTGGCATGAATTCGCTTGGCGCACCATGCTCATCAAAAAATTTTGCATCTGCGAAGAATGCGTCAACCTTGGAGAAAGGTTTGGAATCTCCGTCTATTTTTCTCTCACCACCACGATAATACTTCAAACATTGGTGGAGTGTTGAGGCAACAACCCCATTTTTATGTTTTCAAGGTTGCCCAAGTAGCAACTTAAATGATGTCTTAGCTTCAATAACATGGAAGAGTATTTCAGAAAAAAGATCACCCATGCTTAGATTTACTCGGATCATACCAATCGCCTTTTCTCCATTCAAGTTGAAGCCATGAAAGACTGTTCGACTACTGGAGAGTTCTTCCATACGTATGTTAATAGCTTTTGCGGCTCACAAAGGCATCAAACTTTTTCAAATGGATGTCAAAACGGCTTTTCTAAATGGTTATTTAGAAGAGGAAGTCTTTGTTGAGCAACCACCGGGCTTTATGGATAATGATTTTCCAAACCATGTTTTTAAATTGGACAAAGCACTTTATGGTTTAAAACAGGCTCCAAGAGCTTGGTATGATCGCTTGTCCAAGTTTCTTTTAGAAAATGGTTTTGTGCATGGATCGGTTGATAAAACATTATTCATAAAGTCACAGTGCAATGAACTGTTAATTGTGCAGATTTATGTCGATGACATTATTTTTGGTGCTACTAATGAACTCCTTTATTTGTACTTTTCGGAACTAATGAAATCTGAGTTTGAAATGAGTATGATGGGAGAACTTGGCTTCTTCCTTGGGCTACAAATCAAGCAAACTCAAGATGGTGTGATGATTCATCAACAAAAGTACATAAAGGAGATGCTAAGTAAGTTCGGAATAACTAACTCGAAACCATACTCAACACCTATGGTATCATCCATTAAGCTTGACAAAGATGAGAATGGTAAGAAAGTACATGGAACGATGTATCGAGGTATGATTGGTTCATTACTTTATTTAAATGGAAGTCGTCCGGATATATTGTTTAGTGTATGTTTGTGTGCTCGTTTCCAAGCTAGTCCTAGAGAATCGCATTTCATGGTCGTCAAAAGAATTCTTAGGTATTTAGTTGGAACACAAATATTGTATCTATGGTATCCCTCACATTATCCTTTTGATCTTTTAGGTTACTCGAATGCGGATTACGCCGGAAGCTTCGTTGATAGAAAGAGCACGTCCGGAATTGCAACTTTCTTGGGTCCTTGTTTAATTTCATGGGCTTCAAAGAAACAAAACATTGTAGCTCTTTCCACCGCCGAAAGTGAGTATGTTAGTGCCGCATTGTGTTGCGCGCAAATTTTATGGGTTCGACAACAATTGAAAGACTATGGTATTGTATTCGATTCCACTCCTATTTTTTGTGATAATACAAGAGCCATTAACATTTCTAAGAACCCGATACAACACTCAAGGACTAAACACATTGACATAAGACATCACTTTTTACGTGATCATGTGAAAAAAGGTCAAATCCATCTTAACTTTTGTAGAACCGAAAATCAAATTGCCGATATTTTTACAAAACCGCTTGAAAGAGAACAATTCGTAAAAATTCGGTTGGAAATTGGTTTGTTGGATTGCGCATAATTCTATGAGTAGACGATTTGCCTCAATGATTGATTAGAGTGGTTGATACATTTGAATGCGTACATATGTGATTAAGTGTGTTTTATTAACCATGTTTGAATGTTAATTAACAAGTATTATCCTTTGTGTAATAATGTGACATGCATAGAGCCAACAAAACCACTCACCAAAATATCACATCACCTTTCCTCCTTCTTCATGCCTTAACCGTCCCACATACAGCCTCCCTCATACCTTCCATAACACTTACATTTCTACTTGAAATAATGCCTCCCAAGAAAGCCCAAATCAAAACCGTCAAACAAATTCGGGATTCGTTCAAACCAAAGCCCACGACTCCCTCTACATGTAGGTTGTGGTGTGATTATCAATGAAGTTGTAGAGAATGTTGAAGAAATGGAGGAAAATGAAAAAATGTTTTGGAGAAAAAGAAAACGAAGAGGAAAATGAGAAGGGAACCGAAACAGAAACCGAGAAGGAAGAAGTGAAAGAAAAATCAAAGATTACAAAAAAAAGAAGGGAAAAACCGAGTTGAATGAGGAACAAATCAAGGAGTTGAATGATCTTTTTGATGATGAAGATTTGTTAAATGAAGGTGAGAAAACCGAATCGAAAGCAAAAATCTGTCAAAAGAGAAGTGTGAGGTTGGGAAAAGCAAATAGGTAGTGGAAGTTCGGTTGGAAAATACGGAGTTGAAGACTATTCTTACCTATCTTACCAAAGCCGGGAAAACCGATAATGGATATGATGATGAGGACGATGACATGTCCTAGACCTCTCGGCCCTACTCTCTTCTTAACCTATCATTTTGCCTAACCAAGCCTTATATTATTTTGCTCATGGCTATATGTTTGTTATATTGTTGCATGAACTTGGTAATATTTGTTTAATTTTCTTGAACTATGTGGTTTGTAAACTAACTTTGTCACTTTGTTGCATTAGAATTTTATTCTTCCTACTTGATGATGTCAAGAGGGGGAAGTTGTTAAAATTGTGTGCGTGTGTGATTCAATGACTCTTAGGCTTGCGTTTACCTTAAATATGTTAGGTTAGCGATTTGAAATTCTACTTAAGTTAGTATAGACTTGACCAAAGTACCTTGACCATGTATGCGTCTTATCTTGATCATGTTTTAACTTGTGATATGTTTAGACTTGTGAACGTTGACCATAGATTGAGGGGGAAGAACACATTCAATTTTATTTGTCTTGCCATCATCAAAGGGGGAAATTGTTGAGACTATTTCTAGATTAGATTGGTTGATGATGCCCTTAGACAAATTAATCTTATTGTTAATATAATGTGTGTCTCTTAAGTTTTAATCTTATAGATATGAAAGCTCAAGTAGTCGTTCAAGGTTGCACAAGAAGATCAAGAGATGAAGATCGTCATTGTTAGAGTCATAGTGTTGTATAAGAGATCATTAAACTCGATTCATGCTAAGTACTTCAAAACTGACAGTGACATGTCGCCGTGGTTTCTGGCTCTTAAATATTTCGAAAATGGTTAACTCTTGAAAATTGTTTTCCAAACTTTTAATCAACATTTTATATTGCTAAAATTCTGGTTTGATCTTTATAAAATTAAAGAAAGCTTTGTGTGTCTTGGAGAAGAGGTGGCTTGCACAAAAGGACACTTGCCAAAAATGGGTTGTTTACTTTTTCTATATTTGGTCACTACCATTTATGCTCTTTCTTGTTGAAAAAACTACCCTTATTTGTCTAAATGTGTCCTGCAAAATTAAGGTGACTAGTAAGCTTGATTACTTATGCAAGTAACTCATTTTGCATGCATAAGGGGTCATGGTTTCTTGTGCCTTAATTGACCTTCTTATTTGTTGTTCAAGCTTCATTTCTTTAATATTTTTAACACTTGTACTTCATTGTAGTGTGTTAATATTAGTGTGAAGTATACTCTACTTTACATTATAAATTATCTTTGAGTTTTATTGAGTAAATTATCTTTGCAAAAACCATTTAACATTTCATACTTAATTGTTTTGCAAAATATTTTTCTTAAGTCTTTTACAAAGAGCTAGTTCGTTGCAAAAAAGCATGTATTGTGTTCGATGATCTCGTGTTAGTACTTAATCGTTTTCTCCACCGTTCATTTTGTGAACATTTTGAGAAACACAAGTCTTGTAACAAACGAGTAGAACAAGTCTTAAGATAGAGTTATCTTGAGCAACTAGCAACTCGAAAGAGTTGGGGAAGTCTCTTGGCGGAGTAGTCTTGAGCAATAGCAACTCGAAAGAGTTGGGGAAGTCTCTTAGCGGAGTAGCTTTGAGCATAAGTCTTGGTGCGGAGTAGCATTGAGCAAATAGCAACCGGAGTAGGTTGGGGAGTTGTTTTATTATTCGGGGTCTTTGTTTGTATGAGTTTACTTCAAATATGTTTAATAAGATAACGTTGGATGTAGGTCGCGGAGTAGTGACCGAACCAATTTAAAAAACATCCTTGAGTTTTGTCTATTTCGTTTTTAATATTTCCGCTGCACTCTGAATTCACTGTTGTTTCCACTGTGACATTTACTTGCTGAATCGTTGTTGAATACTTCTAACTTTCTAGTTCTAAGTGTCAACTTCCCCTTTCTTCTAAGTAGTGTCTTAGTGATCATAGAGTTTTTAAAGAAGCTTTAATTAAGCTTAAAATTTTAAATAGACACCTAATTCACCTCATCCCTCTCTTAGGTGATCTCGCCCTTGACTCTTCACCCTCCTTTGTTTTTTCTTCATTATCACCACCTTCAGTTGTTGAGATGGTGCATACACTAACCTTATTTAAGAGATCCTGCGGGAAGGACTCTTCTAAAGTAACTGGACTCAGTGGTTCTTGCTCTAGCAGATGGATAGGCAAGACATGAGGTTTGATCATTGATTTATACTTCTTTCTCCCCTTGGACTTGCGAGGCTTTGTCTTCTTTGATTGCCTTTTTTGGCGATGGATAGGTTGCGCTACTTGTTTTGTTTGTTTCCTTGGCTTCTTGCGCGTCACCACAGTCCATTCTTCAACATCATCATCTTCATATTTCTTATCTTCTTTCCTATCTTGAGTACTTAAGTTTGCTTTCAGTGGTGATAGAGGTAGTGACGATAATGACATGTTAACCCATAATTCCACAGGTTCCAAGCTTCCAAACTGCAACATACACAGGTACCACCCCTGATTCACAGTTGGCTCCTCAAGTTGGTCCACGATTGCAGTAGTTTGATTTGCAGCTATTGTTTCATCTAAGTCAAGGATGATCTTCCCATCTCTAAAGAGCTGCATGATCTTCTCCTTTAGCGTTATACATTTTTCAATAGGATGACTCACAAGTCTGTGGTAGCGAGAATAGTTAGGGACTTAGGGTTGCTTGTCTTGTTAGCTTGCTCGGGTCGCTTGGACTCTGGCAGTTGCAAAACCTTTTTCTCCAGGAGATCATCCAGCATCCCTGACAAGTCTGAGTCAGGAAATGGATACTTCTTTGCTTGCAACTCCTTTAGGGTAGGCTTGTCCCGTTGGTAGTTGTAAGAGAACGACTCCTTCTTCTTTTCGTACTTGGGCTTTGATGAAATTTTGACAGGCGCGCTAGTCTCAACGACCATTGTCTCTTTTGTTGTTAACTTGGAGCCCTTATCAAATTTCTTGAACTCCTTCTTTTCAGTTGGTGCCTTGGAAAATGTTGATCGAGCTTTCCCACACCCTTTGACTGTGATTTCCATGTCATGGGCGCAAGTTGCCAACTCTTGAAAGCTTCTTGGTTTGATCCCTTTCAAGATGTAGAGAAGGTCCCAATTCATGTCGTTGATACACATTTCAACAGTTGACGTCTCACTTAAGTGATCTTTGCCCTCCACACTTAGCGCGCGCTATCTGTTGATGTAGTCGACGACAGGTTCGTCTTCCCACTGAGTTGTGTTTGTCAACACACTCATACTGACGATGCGCATGGTACTATAGACTCTATTAAGGAATTCATCTTCCATGCTACCCCAGCTGTCAATTTACTCAGAGTCCATATCTGTATACCAGTCGAACGCGATCTCTTTAAGTGAACGCACAAGCTGCTTCACTAGACGATCACCCTCAGTCTCAGCATTGTTACATGTCTCAACGAAGTGGGCGATGTGTTGCTTTGGATTTCTTTTCCCGTCGAAGAGTTGAAACTTTGGAGGTTGATAGCCAGGATGCATGCGCAAGTTGTCAATCCTCTTAGTATAAGGCTTGATGTAGCGTCCACTACCAGTTGAGCTATCACCTAGTTGACTTTTGATGGTTTGGGTTATCAACTCTTGTAGCTTCTTTTCAGTGAAGGCGCCAATATCGTTTTTATGCTTTTCACTGTCAGCCTCGTCATTATCCTTGTCGCTGTCACTGGGCTTGTCAGTGTCGCTATGATCGTTGTGACCCTTTCTGTCACGAAGCTCCACAATTTCCTTCTGGAGGTCATTAATCTTCTTATTCTTCTCTTCATTCTCCTTCATCATCTTTTTTATGAGCTCATTCATGATTTTAACTTGCTCCTCGAGATTAGAGCTACCTTCTACCACCATGACTGAAGCACTTGTAAAAGTAGAGGCCTTTATCTTCTTTGGCGACGCCTTGGGTGTGCGAGGAGATGCCTTGTCGACGACCTTAGCACTTTTAGCCTTTTAAATTGAAGGAGTAGAGGAAGCAAGGAGAGCTGCTGCAACAGCAGCTATAGAGGCAACAGAGAACTTGCGCGGCCTTGTAGAGACGCGTGCAGAGCGTAGGCTGGTAGCATCAGCGTTGATAGAAGCCTTCTTTGCCATCCCTCTGGTACAGATGCCGACTGATTGCGCAACTGAGGAGGTAGCAGTAGTGGGAGTACCATGTAGGGTAAATGCGTAGGTCTTCTTTGAGGCACTGGAGGAGATGTTTTGCTGGGAGGACATCTTCTTGCATTTGTAGATTTGATTGATACGGCAATAGAAATGAGAGGTAGATATTTTCACGTCGGGTTTACCAAAATTTATAACAGCAAATTTTGTATTGCAGAATAAATGTAACATAAAATAAGAGACAAAGTAATTTTTATTTATATTAGAAAGTTATGTGTACAATCTCTAATGTATCCTCTGATTCTAATATGCCGTAAAGAACACGTGTATGCTATCTGTAGAAGAAGTGCGACATAGTGTTTGAGTGACACTTGTAGAGGTTGTATGTATGCACTCTGTAGGAGGTGTCGATTTGTATTCTTGAGAGGGTCATAGGGACTTGTTCTGTCTTGAATGTTGTAGCTTGAATGTCTTGGGCATGCGGCACAGTTTTGATGTGCTTGTTGTCTGGTTGCAGAGGTATCTTGTAGAGAGAATTTATAGAGCTTTTCTTCTCTCTAGAATCTCGCTCTAGAATTTATCTTGTTATGATTTTCCTCTTTTTATGATATGAATAAGAACCACTGTATTTATAGTGGTTTAAATCTCCTTGGTGGAATTTGGTAGTCACAGGCCAGTTTGTGGGCTTAGTTGTAAACTTGGCCCAAATTTGCTTCTTTCTGGGTTTAGGCATCCGAATAGCTTCTTTTCCAATCGGAATCGACCCATATTTCTTTTATCGGGACAAAATAATTAAATTAAGTTAAAATTTAGTATTAACTCAAAATAATTAATTTATTTTCTTTATTCGACACTTTAATAAATTTTCTGTGCCTACAGCTACGTGTCTTCCCTTGTTATAAATAGATTGAAATTTTGATACCTTGTAAGAATGCTCATACTTTATTTTTTTTAAAAAAAATTTCAACAAACTTTTTCCAATAGTTGCTTGAATAACATTGTGCTGAAAAATGTAAAGAAATATATAATATATATATATATATATATCTATATAGAGTCAAGTTATAATGAGTCCACCTTCAAAATTGAGTCCATGAGTCCTCATCTTGCCCTTTGGATGAAAGAGATGGAGGGACAAGATTAGAACAAGATGGAAGGCTAAGATTAAAAGAAAAATGAATGGACAAGATTAGAACAAAATGAAGGGACAAGATTAGAACCAAATGAGTGGGTTTTAATGACTTTCACCTACATTACGAGTACATAATGATGTAACTTTAGTCATTAAAAGTGTAACTTCAACCATTATTTGTGTAACTTTAAGCTAAAATGTGATTTAGAGCATATAAATTTGAATTTATGTAACTTTAATATAAGTTTATGTGATTCTTACCTTTTTACGAGGGTAACTTTAGTCATTAAGAGTGTAACTTCAACCATTATTTGTGTAACTTCAAAATAAAATTTGATTTCGAGTATATAAATTTGAATTTATGTAACTTTAAGATAAATTTATGTGATTTTTACCTTTTTATGAGGGTAACTTTAGTCATTAAAAGTGTAACTTCAACCATTATTTGTGTAACTTCAAAATAAAATGTGATTTCGAGTATATAAATTTGAATTTATGTAACTTTAAGATAAGTTTATGTGATTTTTGCCTTTTTATGAGGCTAACTTTAGTCATTAAGAGTGTAACTTCAACCATTATTTTTGTAACTTTAAACTTTATTAGTGAAACTTCATTTATTAACTGTGTAACTTTAGTCAATTATAGTGTAACTCATGTTTAGGTAACTTTAGTCTTTTCTAGTGTAACTTCAGTCCAATAACTTTAGTCCAGTGCAACTTTAGTCCATAATTGTAAACTTTAGTCCATAATTGTGAAACTTTAGTCCATAATTGTGAAACTTTAGTCCATTATTGTGAAACTTTAGTCCATACTAATGAAACTTTAGTCCATACTAGTGAAACTTTAGTCCATACTAGTGAAACTTTAGTACATAATAGTGAAACTTTAGTAAATACTAGTGAAACTTTAGTACATAATAGTGAAACTTTAGTAAATACTTTAGTACATAATAGTGAAACTTTAGTAAATACTAGTGAAACTTTAGTAAATACTAGTGAAACTTTAGTAAATACTAGTGAAACTTTAGCCCATACTTAACAACTATAATCAACCAACAACAACAAAAAAACCTAGATCTGGAAAAAAAACAATATATATTAATATTAAAAAAAAACTAGAAACAAAAATATTAAAAAACGAGATAAAAATAAAATAGAAAATCATAAGAAATTCAAAAAAATGAAAAACGAAAAAAAGAAGAAAGAAGTGAATCTGAAAATAAATAAATTAGAACTAGAAACAAAAAAATACATAATGAGATCTAGAAAAAAAGCAAATAAACTAGATCTAGAAAAAAAAGACATATAAAAAAATGAGATCTAAAATAAAATAGAAAACATAGTAAATCTGAAAAATAAAAAACAAGATTTGAAATGATAGTGGTTGTGTTTTTTACCCATTTTACCTTTTTTCAGATCTAAGTGTGATGGTAGAAATCTGAAAATAGTAGATTTAAAAAGTTTGTTTATTGGGTTTTTGAAACTAATAGTCATTTTAGTAGAATTAAAAGACATGGAAAAAGAAAAAAAATCTGAAAAAGAAAGAAAACAATAACCCATTAACCTCAAAAACAAAACCCACTAAATCTGAAAAAAAAAAAAAGAGTAGAAGAGGCGGCAGAGCAGCGGTAGAGGAGACGGCGAGGACGAGGAGGCGGTGAGGAGAGGCGGGTAAAGGGGCTCTGGGGGTTCCCGGTGGTGGTGGGGGTCGCGGTGCAGGGGGGTTGGTGTTCGGTGTAGGGTTGCGGTGCAGGGGGTTGGTGGCAGGGCAGAGGGTCGTCGTTGCGGGGGTGGTGGCAGGATTGGGCGGCGTCGGTGCGGGGGTGGTGGTAGGTGCTGATGGTCGGTGAATAGGGCGGGTGGGTGGCGGAAATGGTGGAGGAGTGGGGGTGGTGGCCGGTGATGGTAGGTGAGGGAGTATTTTTTTTTTTTGTTTTGAGAGGATTGATGAGAGAGAAGGGAGGTAGAGAGAGTGTGGTATATGTGAAAATGAGAGAAAATGAGTGAGTGAAGGGTATTTATATTAGGGTTTGAATGAATTTGATTGTGTGTGTCTCACAATCCTAGCCTTCCATTTTGTTTTAATCCTAGCCTTTCATCCTTCTAATCCAAGGGCTTGGATTAGGGCTCAAGGACTCAAATATACTAAGGGGACTCATTTGAACCCACCTCTATATATATATATATATATATATATATATATATATAGAGATATATATATTATATATATATATATATATATATATATATATATATATATATATATATATATATATATATATATATATAGAATTAGGATCCTATACGAACTAAGAGTTCGGTGCGAACTTACGAACTCAATAATAACCCTCAAATTAAGAAAATCTACGGTCCACAATGATGACCCAATTACTCATGTGAATCCCCTCACATTGCAACATACTCCCTTAAAATTCTTGCATCCCCACATCATTCTGTGTTGTCGTCGTCCACAACCTCGTCGGAGCACACCGCAACTGTCGCCGGCGCATCAACTCTACAAATGGTGGCGCCGATGATCTTACACAACATAGTATCATACATTGACATCTATTCTGCCTGCAACGAATAGACGTCGGCGACTAATCCGACGACCACGAACAGATCTGACCACGAATAATCCCTTATTTTCACCGTCACAACCATCGTGGGCTCGTCAGACCACCATCTTACCGGTGCTACATGGCAGCCTCCCATTCCACCATTCCACCACCACCAACTTACGCCGGCAGTCTCCCCAACCACCGTGAACCCAGCGATGCACCGGCCAGTGCGCCGACTGGCGTGTCTCTTCCGGCCACAACGTTGTTTCCCTCCCGTCTTTCATCTCTCCTTGACGCCGGTTAATGCGGGATTCACAAAATGCGACGGCCATGTGACACCCTCGAATTTGCGGAAAGATAAACAAGTAATTTAAATAAATAAAAGATGAGAATACGTTTTTAATAGGTTCACTTTAGTGAAAATCGGTAAATTTTAAAACCGGAACCTACCATTAAGTATATTCATCATAACAAAGGTGTCTTAAAGAAAAAGGTTCATAACAAAAAGAAATAATATTATACATAAGAAGTATCTAAAACGGGAGACATATCTCCCTAATAAATACGGAAATAAAAGAGTGTATTAAATAATACAATCCTAAGAACCGAATATAGGTCCAAGGTAATTCTTCACTCGCTAGCTCGTCAATGTACCCAAGTATGCATCACAAACCTGCCAACCGCATTAAATATAAACACGGAAGCCACAGTCAGTGGGGAGTAACTCCGAGTTCTCCCAGCCACGAAATGTCGAGTTTAATAAAACATGAATAACATAAAAGAGATTTATATGGAAAATACAAAACCTTAACATATACGATATGCCTTTCATGTTATGAAACAAATAACTAACATATAAACTAGCATATGGAGGCTAAGCTACTCATGCAAGATATCATGTGAATCAGTTAACAACCGGTAATCCAAACTCTATCAACCTTAGCCGGCTTGCATCTCACCTTCTAAGATTCATAGAATAATCAAACATGAAAGACCAATACGTCTAGAAACAGGCATAAGTTCTTAGCACGGTCAATAGTCGACTTCTGTAACTCGAGGCTATACCACAAGGTAGGATAAACATCCTAGTCCTAGACTGCGCAGACCTAGCGACAACAGCTAACCCATTCCCTGTCTCATGACCAAAAGTACATGAGAATCTCTACTATGAGACCCCCTAAGCAGAGTTGGCTAGTACTTAAGCTGGCTCCATTCCCAAAGTGGAAGCAATTAGGCAGCCATGCCCCGGCTTGGTATCAAAATCCCAGGCCAGTGACACAAAAGCTATCAAGCTGTGAACTATATACTCGTTAAAGATAGTAAGGTCTATCAATGTCATGGTCTAAGGTACTCATTTAGAATTAGAATGGTCAACACGCCATAAAATCATAAGTCTCTATGAGTACTTAGTCAACACGACATATATCATACAATTAAACAGTCACGGGAAAAACTTCTTATCATGTGACTAATTGCATATAAATCACATTCAAATATCATATCGCCTCATATCTACTAAGGCTCATTCATTCATTCATTAAATAAAACCTTACCTGAAGACAAATCCCCGACCCGAGTCCCGCGACGGGTCATCAGTCAAAACGGGCTGACTAGATCTTAGTTTGACCAAACCTGTTTGGTCAAACCGGCTAGAAACAGAGTCTTAGCCATTTAGGCTTTGAACATAAGAACATCATATTCATTTCATGCTATTTTATTCTAATTTCTAACATGTGAATTATTAATTCTTACGAAACCCGCTTGACTTAAAGAATATCAAATTAAACTACAATCTCATGCTATAATTTCTAACATGTGAGAAATAATAATATTATGAAAACCGCTTAATTAAATAAATTACTTATTAAAATTCCCTACTTGCTAAATATTACAAAACATGATATAATAATAACAATAAACTCAAAAACCGTCACAAGCCCAAAGGAGGGCTCACGGGTCAGCCGGGCCTGGACTGGGCCGAGACTGAACCGGACCTGGACTGGGCCCACGGGCCTGGTTTGGGCCGGTTTTGGTCAACATTTCTAAAATCGTTTTCTTAATATTTCCCGCATGCTTAACATATTTAAAACCCGTCAAAACAATCAAGTATCGACACAAGCCCAAAGGGCCAATTAACGGGCCAACCCAAGACCGGGCAACCGGGCCTGGACCGGGCCTGAACCGGCCTGAACCGGGCCTGAACCGGGTCTGTTTCTCGGCCACCCTTCACGGCCATCACCAACAACAACCCCAAATTTATTCCTAACATGTTTTAATTAACAACCATCCATTTTAACAACCAATTCAACCATCATTCATACAAAAATTATGATTATGAACAAATCATCCAACATGTCAAAAACACTAAATATGTTAAATATTCATAAAACTTAATAATAATAACAAGCATGTTACTACTTAAAACCGTAAATAACAATAACATATGTGACATTAATTCGTCGAGTAACTCGGTAATCGTTACCTTAGCTAGCACAAAACCAAATAGCACCAAAATAAGACCTAAAAACCCGTCTACTAATCTTCTTCTAAAATATACGAGTCACCAAACTCGTCTTCATAATCTTCTCCTATAAGAAATGACAAAAATAACATTATTAGTATTAAAACTTTATTTCAACAACTAAAGTGTTGAAAACGATTTTGTCGGAATTGAAAATGAAACGTACACGGAGATGAAGGGCGGAGAGGAGACTCTAGAAATATAATTTAGAACGGATTTGACCAAGTAACGAAGGTTTTGTGACGATTTTGCTCAAGAACGATCAAGAACATGAAGAACAATTGTGATTATATTAAAGAAGGTATTAAGTAGATATTAAGTTGATTTAATGTAAAATAAAAAGATAATGAGTGAGTAAGAGGGGAGGTTGGGCCGTGTAATATAGGGGATTAACGGGAGTAGGGTTTTGAACTTGTTGTTACGGGATTGACTCGGGTTTTATAAATATATTATGGTAAATATCTAGATATTATTAGATATTATGTTTGTTTAATCAAATATCTAGATTGTGACACCCTCAAATTTGCGGAAAGAAAAAAATTATTTAAGCTAGATAAAAGATGAAAATACAATACAAAGGTGTCATAAAATAAAAAGAGTCATTACAAAACGAAATAATATTCTACAAAAGAAATATACAAGACGGGAGACATATCTCCCGTATAAATACGGAAATAAAAAGAGTGTATAATAATATATACAAACTAAGAACCAAATATAGGTCCAAGGTAAATACTTCGCTCGCTAGCTCGTCAATGTACCCCAAATATGCATTCACCACCTGTTCGACCGCATTAAATATAAACACGGAAGCCACAGTCAGTGGGGAGTAACTCCGAGTTATCCCAGCCACGAAATGTCGAGTTTAATTAAACATGAATAACATAAAAGTAATGTATATTGAAAATACAAAACCT
>JAIUZE010012918.1:0-10336 GCA_022085475.1 Heliosperma pusillum
CCCTTGCCTTAGATCAATCTTAGTGAACACTTGAGCCCCACTGAGTTCATCCAGAATGTCATTGAGTCTAGTTAGGTATAGGGAACCTATACTTAATGGTGATATTGTTAATTGCTCTGCTATCTATACACATCCTCCAAGTTCCATCCTTCTTAGGCACTAGCAGTGCTGGTACAGCACAAGGACTAAGAGACTCCCTGACATACCCTTTGCTAAGGAATTCTCCCACCTGAGATTGCAGCTCTTGTGTTGCCCTGGGGTCACTTCTATAGGCTGGCTTGTTTGGAAGGACAGCCCCAGGTACTAGATCAATGTGGTGCTCAATTCCCCTTAGTGGGGGTAATCCACTAGGTAGTTCAGCAGGGAAAACATCCTCATAGGTTTTCAGCAAGGCTTGCACTTCCTTAGGCACTTGGTTAGACCCTTCCCCTACCTCCTTGGTGAGGAGGACATAGACTGGCCTAAGATCATTTAACTCTTGCTCCATCTCTGCTTCACTTAACAGCAGAACTTCCTTAGCAGCTTCAGTTAAGAGTGGAGGGTTCCCTTTCAGGATAGGGGGTAAAGGAGCTAAGATGATTTTCTTCTTCCCAAACCTAAAAGAGTAAGTATTGTCCCTTCCCTGATGGACATCATCCCTATCAAACTCCCAGGGCCTCCCTAATAGAAGGTGACAAGCATCCATAGGCAATACATCACACAAGGCCTCATCAGCATATCCTTTCCCAATAGAAAATGGAACAACACATTGTTGATCTACTCTAACTTCAGCCCCCTTGTTCAGCCACCTAAGCTTGTAAGGTTGAGGGTGGTCTTTGGTGGGCAATGTTAGTTTATCCACCATTGTCTTAGAGCTACATTGGTGCAACTCCCTCCATCCACAATCAGATTACACACCCTCCCTTTTATGGTGCACCTAGTTCTAAAGATCTGGTGTCTTTGATCTTCTTCTAAGGGTTGGGGTTGTGTGTGCATCACCCTCCAAGTCACCAGACTTAACCCAGCATCAGGTTCTATCAACTCCTCACTAGCCTCTATCTCAGGCTCTTCCATCTCCTCATCACAGACCAACACCTCATCATCCCCCCAATGGATTACCTCTAGAGTGCTCAGAGCTCTTTTAGATGGACATTCTCTAGCAAAATGTCCATATCCTTGACATTGAAAACACTTTTTGAGGGGGGTAGTCTTCCTTTGGCCTGCCTCAACAACCTTGTTTTTATCAGGGTTAAAAGGAGTCTTAGTAGGAGCCACAGGTTCTCCTATCTTAATTCCTACAAAAGGTTTGTAGTTAGGTGTTCTAGCAGGAGTTTTAGAGACACTGGCTTTCCCTTTCCCCAACTTTTCTACTCTTAAGGACAAGTTGACAGCTTCCTCAAAGGAGTATATGTTTTGCAGCCTAACTTTACTAGCTATCCTCTCATCCAAGCCTTCTAAAAACCTTGCTATCTTTTGCTCAGATTTCTCAACAACCTCACATTGCAATGTAAGTTGTTCAAAGTCTCTTAAATAAGATTCTACAGGTCTTTGGTCTTGTTTAAGGTGGGTGAGCTTAATGAACATGTCCTGAGTGTAGTCCTAGAGACAAACTTAGCTCTCATTTTCTTTTTCAGTTTGAGCCATGACTTAACAGGTTCTTTCCCTTCCCTAACCCTCAAGGTTTTCATGTTTTCATACCACAGTGAGGCATAGCCTTTTAGTTTCATGATAGCAACCTTAAAAGCCTTTCTATCAGTGTATCCTTTAAACTCAAAGACTCTTTCTACAGACCTTAGCCAATCTAAGAAATCATCAGGGTTCAAGCTACCTAGAAAGTCAGGAATCTCTACCTTGATATCTTTGTCTTGGTGTCTGAGAAGACTGTGATCTGAGCCATCTGAATCTGACATTTCAAACTGATCTATAGGTTGTCTCCTCCTTCCTCCACCTTGTGGGAAAGGTTCTCCTCTTCCTCGACCTCTGCCTCCTCTTGTATCATTGTTCTGTTGGCCCTCAAGGAGTTCATTGACAGATCTAGAGACCTCCATTACAATTCTGACAAGATTTTGAACTGTGTTTTCAAGACCTGTGATTCTCTCTTCACTCATGGTTGTATATTGTGTTTTTAATGTAGTTAGGTAGATGAACTCTCAAAGCAAAGCTCTGATAACCAATTTGCACTGAAACTATTCAGAAAGACAACTAAAACAATGACAATTTGATTGAGATTCAGACACATGCAAATACTCTGTTTCTGTTTGGACTGATTGACAAAGAACTAAGATAGGACCTTAACCAAAGCACAAAGCCAATGATTGAGGGTTGAACTGTGATCCCAGCACACAGCTAAGGACCCAAGCTCACTTCCAAGCACAAAGCAAAGGAAGTTGTCTCAAGCACACAGCCAAGAGATGCAACAGAAACAAGGTTTCAGTTTTATGTTTTACTTCAAATCTGATTTGTATTTCATTAGGTGAAGGCCTTATATAGGCAGCAAGGATACATCTCAGACGTTTAGGATACATCTAGGGCCACAAGGGCTTACAACATGAAACAAAATAACAGCTACAAACTTGCAGAATTCTGACATAAAGTAGATAAAGTAGAAAGTAGTTTCTAAAGAGACAATCTTCCTTAATTGTTTGATCAGGTGTGTCTTGGGTGAAGAGTGGACGTTCAAGCTTGGGTTTGTGAACCAAACTGAAGTAGGAAGGCTCCCTAAGATGTGCTGAAGGTACCTCACGCATTGTTTGTTCAAAAGGGGAAGGTTGACAGTGACATATTAACTACTACACCAAAGGCTGAAATCTGGACAGTTTGAAGTTGTCCCTAAGCTAACTCTTTGTGTGTTTGTTTCTTGGAAGGGAAGTCCTGGGGAAAGTTGTAGAGGACCTTCCCAAGACGTAGGTTTAGGGATTGGTTAGGCTTGTTTGATTGGCTAAAAGAGGAAGGTTTGACAAAACAGCTAAACTGCTACATGTAAGGCTGTAACTGGACTGGTTCTCTTGGGTTGTGTTTTGAGGGGAGTTCTTGACGTTTTCTGAGGAAGGTTTCCTGGACAAAAAGGTAGTAGACCCTACCTAGTACCATGCCCATAGTTGGTTTGGAGTCCCTAAGCTTGGAAGTTGCCCTGAGACCCTCCCCAAGGCACTGCTGCTGGCTGAGTTTCCAAAGGTTTTGTTGGCTTGTTTTGTGAGTCTGTTGTGTGGCTTGTTTGGTCTTGGCTCGTGTCATGGCTACCACTGGCTCGTGTCTTTGTGTGGTGGCTTGGGCCTGGGCTATACAAAGCATTAAGATAGCTTTTGACATAGGGTAGGTTTGGCATTGAATCCTGGTTAGGCTGATCATAGGTTGATTGGCCTTGTCTTTGAGCATGGCATTGAACTCCTGTTGCAGCTGGGATCAAGGTTCAACCCTCAATCATTGGCTTTGTGGTTTGGTTAAGGTCCTATCCTTGTTCTTTAACAATCAATTCAAACAGAAACAGAGTACTTGCAAGTGTCTTAATCTTAGCTCAATTTGTCATTGTTTAGTTGTCGTTTCTGAATAGTTTCAGTGCAAATTGGTTATCAGAGCTTTGGTTTGTGAGTTCATCTACCTAACTACATTAAAAACACAAAATACAACCATGAGTGAAGAGAGAATCACAGGTATTGAAAACACAGTACAAGATCTTGTCAGAACTGTAATGGAGGTCTCTAGATCTGTCAATGAACTCCTTGAGGGCCAACAGAACAATGATACAAGGGGAGGCAGAGGTCGAGGAAGAGGAGCACCTTTCCCACAAGGTGGAGTAAGGAGGAGACAACCTGTAGATCAGTTTGAAATGTCAGATTCAGATGGCGCAGATCACAGTCTTCTCAGACACCAAGACAAAGATATCAAGGTAGAGATTCCTGACTTTCTAGGTAGCTTGAACCCTGATGATTTCTTAGATTGGCTAAGGTCTGTAGAAAGAGTCTTTGAGTTTAAAGGATACACTGATAGAAAGGCTTTAAGGTTGCTATCATGAAACTAAAAGGCTATGCCTCACTGTGGTATGAAAACATGAAAACCTTGAGGGTTAGGGAAGGGAAAGAACCTGTTAAGTCATGGCTCAAACTGAAAAAGAAAATGAGAGCTAAGTTTGTCTCTAGAGACTACACTCAAGACATGTTCATTAAGCTCACCCACCTTAAACAAGACCAAAGACCTGTAGAATCTTATTTAAGAGACTTTGAACAACTTACATTGCAATGTGAGGTTGTTGAGAAATCTGAGCAAAAGATAGCAAGGTTTTTAGAAGGCTTGGATGAAAGGATAGCTAGTAAAGTTAGGCTGCAAAACATATACTCCTTTGAGGAAGCTGTCAACTTGTCCTTAAGAGTAGAAAAGTTGGGGAAAGGGAAAGCCAGTGTCTCTAAAACTCCTGCTAGAACACCTAACTACAAACCCTTTGTAGGAATTAAGATGGGAGAACCTGTGGCTCCTACTAAGACTCCTTTTAACCCTGATAAAAGCAAGGTTGTTGAGGCAGGCCAAAGGAAGACTACCCCCCTCAAAAAGTGTTTTCAATGTCAAGGATATGGACATTTTGCTAGAGAATGTCCATCTAAACGAGCTCTGAGCACTCTAGAGGTAATCCATTGGGGGGATGATGAGGTGTTGGTCTGTGATGAGGAGATGGAAGAGCCTGAGATAGAGGCTAGTGAGGAGTTGATAGCACCTGATGCTGGGTTAAGTCTGGTGACTTGGAGGGTGATGCACACACAACCCCAACCCTTAGAAGAAGATCAAAGACACCAGATCTTTAGAACTAGGTGCACCATAAAAGGGAGGGTGTGTAATCTGATTGTGGATGGAGGGAGGTTCACCAATGTAGCCTCTAAGACAATGGTGGATAAACTAACATTGCCCACCAAAGACCACCCTCAACCTTACAAGCTTAGGTGGCTGAACAAGGGGGCTGAAGTTAGAGTAGATCAACAATGTGTTGTTCCATTTTCTATTGGGAAAGGATATGCTGATGAGGCCTTGTGTGATGTATTGCCTATGGATGCTTGTCACCTCCTATTAGGGAGGCCTCGGGAGTTTGATAGGGATGCTGTCCATCAGGGAAGGGACAATACTTACTCTTTTAGGTTTGGGAAGAAGAAAATCATCTCAGCTCCTTTACCCCCTATCCTGAAAGGAAACCCTCCACTCTTAACTGAAGCTGCTAAGGAAGTTCTGCTGGTAAGTGAAGCAGAGATGGAGCAAGAGTTAAATGATCTTAGGCCAGTCTATGTCCTCCTCACCAAGGAGGTAGGGGAAGGGTCTAACCAAGTGCCTAAGGAAGTGCAAGCCTTGCTGAAAACCTATGAGGATGTTTTCCCTGCTGAACTACCTAGTGGATTACCCCCACTAAGGGAATTGAGCACCACATTGATCTAGTACCTGGGGCTGTCCTTCCAACAAGCCAGCCTATAGAAGTGACCCTAGGGCAACACAAGAGCTGCAATCTCAGGTGGGAGAATTGCTTAGCAAAGGGTATGTCAGGGAGTCTCTTAGTCTTTGTGCTGTACCAGCACTGCTAGTGCCTAAGAAGGATGGAACTTGGAGGATGTGTATAGATAGCAGAGCAATTAACAATATCACCATTAAGTATAGGTTCCCTATACCTAGACTCAATGACATTCTGGATGAACTCAGTGGGGCTCAAGTGTTCACTAAGATTGATCTAAGGCAAGGGTATCATCAAGTAAGGATAAGAGCTGGAGATGAGTGGAAGACTGCTTTCAAGACCAAGCATGGGCGGTATGAATGGTTAGTGATGCCATTTGGGCTCTCCAATGCCCCTAGCACCTTCATGAGGCTCATGACAGAAGTCTTAAGGCCTTACTTGGGAAATTTCATTGTGGTATACTTTGATGACATTCTAGTCTACAGTTCAAGCAAGAAGGAACACCTACAACATCTGAACTTGCTTTGTGAGGTTCTCAGGAAGAATAAGCTATATGGTAAGCTAGAGAAGTGCACTTTCATGAAGCCTGAGGTTCATTTCCTTGGGTTCATCATATCAAAGGATGGGGTAGCTGTTGATCCTGAGAAGGTTAAGGCAATCAGGGATTGGCCCACACCTAAGACAGTGACAGAGGTCAGGAGTTTCCATGGGTTGGCACCCTTCTATAGAAGGTTCATTCAGGGGTTCAGTTCTATCATGGCTCCTATCACAGAATGCATGAAGAAAGGAGAGTTTACTTGGGGAGAAAAGGCAGAGAAGTCCTTCAAAGCCATTAAGGATCTATTGTGTAGATCCCCTAGACTAGGCTTACCTGACTTTAACAAACTATTTGAAGTAGAATGTGATGCAAGTGGGTTAGGAGTTGGGGCAGTACTGGTTCAAGAGAAGAGGCCCATAGCCTATTCCAGTGAGAAGCTAAGTGGAGCAAGGTTGAATTACTCTACCTATGACAAAGAGTTTTATGCCATAGTGAGAGCTCTGAATCATTGGGGGCATTACCTAAAACCTAAGCCTTTTGTGCGACATTCAGACCATGAGGCTTTAAAGTTCATCAATGGTCAACACAAACTCAACCCCAGGCATGCCAAGTGGGTAGAATTCCTGCAATCTTTCTCCTTTTCAAGCAAGTACATAGAAGGCAAGAACAATGTAGTAGCTGATGCTCTTTCTAGGAGATCTGTGATGTTGTCATTCATGGAGCAAAGGGTCCTAGGCTTTGAATTCATGAAGGAACTCTACATGGAAGATCCAGACTTCAAGGAAGAATGGGAAGTGTATGCAGAAGGAAAACTCAAGAAGGGGAGCAAGTACTTGACACAGAATGGATTCCTCTTCCAAGGAAACAAACTATGCATACCTAGAGGTCCTTACAGAGGATTACTAGTCAAAGAGTACAACAGATGATGCAGATTCACAGTCAAGTCAAGAAACAGATTGAGAGAACAAATGAAATGTATAAGTCAAGAGCCAAAGGTCCAAAGAAAGCTAGAGAGTTCAAGGCAGGAGACATGGTGTGGCTGCACTTAAGGAAAGAAAGATTCCCAGAGAAGAGGAAAAACAAACTCATGCCAAGAGCTGATGGTCCTTTTGAAGTGCTTGAAAGGGTAGGACCTAATGCTTACAAGATAGATTTACCAGGGGATTATGGGGGTACATGGGACATTCAATGTGGGAGACCTAAGTCATTATCAAGAAGACTCTGAGGATGAAGAGGATTTGAGGGCAAATCTTTTTCAAGAAGGAGGGGTTGCAACAGGAGTTCAATGCCATGCTCAAAGACAAGGCCAATCAACCTATGATCAGCCTCACCAGGATTCAATGCCAAACCTACCCTATGTCAAAAGCTATCTTAATGCTTTGTATAGCCCAGGCCCAAGCCACCACACAAAGACACGAGCCAGTGGTAGCCATGACCCGAGCCAAGACCAAACAAGCCACAAAACAGACTCACAAAACAAGCCAACAAAACCTTTGGAAACTCAGCCAGCAGCAGTGCCTTGGGGAGGGTCTCAGGGCAACTTCCAAGCTTAGGGACTCCAAACCAACTATGGGGCATGGTACTAGGGAGGGTCTACTACCTTTTTGTCCAGGAAACCTTCCTCAGAAAACGTCAAGAACACCCCTTGCAGCATAATGATGGGGATCTCTTATGTTTTGAGGGATTCAAACTTGAGACAAACAACCTTAGGGGGCTGTTCAAAATCAGAGAAGCAACACCTCAAACAATGAATGATTTCTGAACAAACAATGTAACTTGAGGCTCTTTTTGTGGTGATTTTTTTGGTTTTTGACAAGATGAAAACAGGTGAAATAAAAGGATATGAACTTTGGTCTAAATTCCACAGCTTAACACAGGAATTTTAACTAAAGAACTAAAGGTGAATCTGAAGAGAGCTACCACAGCCAAGCACAGATAGTTCCTTACAGAATTCGAACAACAAGGATCATTCAACCACAGCCTAGCACAGGAAGAATAATACTTGCCAACAGGTGACTAATCAACACTCACAGACAAGCACAGAGATGTCATTAGGCCCGACTCAAATAACTAAGCAATGCACAAGTTATTAAGATTTAAATTTGAGAGAAACCTCATCTTTTTCATTCAACATAATCTGATTTCATTAGGTTACAAAGCAAGGCTTATATAGGCCAAGAGATACACATCTAAGGGTCTCAAATGCATCATCTAATGTACAAGAAAGTCGTGGCCTTGGCCTTACACAAATCAGAATAGTAACTAGGAAACAAAAGCATAAAGTAATAAAGCATAAAGCATAAAAATAGGCTGCTCCTCTTTGTCTTCTTGTAGAAGGTCAATTAAGATGTGTAAGACCTTGGAGCTTGAGCTTGGCAGCTACCAACCTCAAGTACACAATGTTAAGATGCCTTTCAAGTCGTGCCATTCTCTTGCCTAGCCAAAAATAGCTTTCAAAACAGCCTTGGTTCGTGGTTGTGCAGAATTGGTTCCACCTGGACCCATTTGTTTGGACTTAGCTAAACCTGCCTTTTTATTGTGAATTAGCAAAAACTCTCCTAGACTTTTGTTTTCCTAAGACCATAAGGTAAGAGTATTAGGCCTTGGAATAACTTAATTCACATTAGGGGGTGTCTTGGATGAAGCTCTTTGATGTTGGACCTGAACTGGGTGAGATATGACATGGACCCTTCTGATTGTATTTTGTAACACTCATAACTCCCTGCTCAGGATGAATTTGAAGACCCATGAAAGCTCATTGGAAAGATATAGATGTTAGCTTTCATGTCACAAAGAATCAGACCCAAATTATATCTGGAACTTTAGATATTGAGGATTGAGTACAGACAGGTCACTGATAGCATGTGCTGTAATAATTCAGCATTCAGGGGCATTTTGTAGAGCCTGTAGTTTCCAGCACAGATAGAATTAGGGGTCTCATGAGTAGCCAAATTGAAGCTCGATGAGTTAGCTTCCTCCTCCAGTTGGAATCATGCAAAAACAGTTCCTATAACTTCAGTTATAAGCCTTTGAGTGACAACAGGTCAATTCTGAATATCCTGCAGTTTTCCTGTACATCAGCATGAACTTCAAAAAATCATATCTCCTTCATATGGTCGATTAAAAATTCTCATGATGACTCAAATGAAAGCTAATGAAGTTAGCTTTCATATACAAAAGGAATCAACCAAAACTATCCAGCCAATGTTGAGTTATACAGCCTTGAGTGTTGACATGTCATTTTGTCAGAAAACGAGATGCACCATGTATACCAGTCTTTGAAGGTTTGCTGTGCAAAATCTACTCGATGAAACTTGATGATTCAAATCCCATATGACAGAGGACTCTTTCAAGAATCCAAAAATATAAAGAACTCAAATTTCCACCATGTAGAACTCAAGATATGGGTTATTGAAGTTGACCCAATTCTGAAAGTATTGGAACTGTTCTGAAATTGTTTAGCATGGCTTGTTTTGAACTCATTTTGCTCTTGGATTGCATCCAATTGTCTTATGGATTTAGAAATTCCTTGGGATGTTCCTTTGGCATGTAAAATGAAGGACCCTTACCCCTAGCTCCTGCTACAACCACCCTAGGTTCAAAAGAATTTGACCTCAAATTCTGTTTGATAAGAGGAAGAAAAAATTTCTGCATCTTGGAGTAGTAAGTTTGAGTGAATCCTCCAGGATCAAAGACCAACACAAAATTTCTTGGCAAGAACTGAGTACCAGCATCATGCACACACATCTTCAAATTAAAAAGTGAATTGACACAAGTAGTAGAGCATAGAAATGCAACCATGGGGCTGCTCCTTGTGTAGGAGATCAGATTTGGCACACTTGAGCATGGAACAACCCAAGACACTTCTTTTGCTTCACCCTTTATCGACTCCCAACAACTACCACCATTGAACATGACCATGGACTGTCCAAACTTCATAGTTTGAAGATCAAGTAGTCCTTGGTCGACAATCACTTCTATAGGACCCAAATCAGTAGCTTGCTCCTTGATGGCTCCACAAGAAAGGACAAGGCTATTCTCTTCTTCATTAGTAGGCTCATAGGTTGAGTTCAAGGAGGTTTTATTTTCAAAACATGGGTTCTCAATGATAGCACTACATGACCGTTTCACTTCAGCACATGCACTCATGACCTTTGGTTTAAGCTTAGACTTAGGACAAGCAACATCCAAGCATGACACAACAACCATTTGGCCTAAACTCTTATCTTTCCCAATTGTTTTGATGGCTTCTAGACTATCCCCTTTAGTTAAGACCTCATGATTTGTAGGCTTTACTAAGCTCTTCTCAACATATAAAGCTAACTCAAGCAAATCATCATATGGATACAACACTTCTAAATCAATTCTCTTTGCAATTTCAGATTTCAAGCCATGGT
>JAIUZE010012919.1:0-50329 GCA_022085475.1 Heliosperma pusillum
TAAAATTACAACCAAACCGCTATTCCCTTACATTACGGGTAATAACGATTAAAAATAACTAGGCCATACTAGGTACAAACTTTGCATAAATTATTAAATAAATGACATTCATTCATTCAACCATAAATAAAATAAATCGCTGCAAAATTCATGCCAAAATCGTCCTAAATTCAATTCATGCTCATTGTAGCCCGATTTTTCCCGGGATATATTGATTTTTAACCATTAAAAATCACTATCAACTTTTAAATCTCATTTAAATTCAAACTAATTAACTAAACTAATTTAGAACTCAAAATTAGTCACTACTAATTTTTTTGGTCATTAATTAGATCGATTTGATTTCATTTGCTTAATATTACGGTTTAATCATAACAATTATGAAATAAAACCAAAATAAAATATAAACATCATAAAATTTGAAACCAAAAATTTTGTACATTCTGGAACAATTCCAGGAACTATAAAAATAAAAAATATTTTCTCAAAAAATTTAAATTAATTTTATGAACAAATAGCTTTGTATTTAATTGTTTTATCAAATAAAAACATTAGATATAGTAAAACAGTGAAACAAATTATGAAATTTCACCAAGCGTATCAGCATCAGAATTTAAAATGTATAAAAAATTTTCAAGACCAGAAATGGACGTTTCAATTTTATGAACATTATAATCTCATATTTTTGACTTTTATCGTTTAAAAATCAATGAACATGCCATACATAAGTAAAAGTCACGAAATTTTGCATACAATATGTAAGACATGCATGTGAGATCATATTAAAATTTCATGGCCAGAATCAACATGCAACTATTTTTACTTAACTTTTAACTCATAAAATGCATGTTAACTCGGTTTAAACGCCAAAAATCAAAATAAATAGAAAATTAATCCCTAAAATCTCGAAATTTGACCACAAACATTTTGAGGTCAGTAGGTATACATGCACCAAAATCTTTTGTCAGAATCGTATTTTAACTCAAAATCTTTGATTTATTAGTTATCTTATAACTTTAATAAAAATGTCCAAAATGAACATGCATGCTACAAGCTAGCTCTGATACCACATGAAAGTCCATAGACCTTAATTAGACTCTTCTAATTAGTTGCTAAATTACTTGGTAATTTAGTATTTAATGATCTATGTAACATGCATGCAAATATAAAGACATTTATATAAGAGAAGAAATTTCCTCACATTGATATGAAAATATAAGGGCACAACAAGAACTCCTTCTTGTTGTTCTTGAGCTAATAATATGGATGAACAAGTAATCTCCAAAGTAGAAGATCTCCTCTAAGTTGCACCAAGATGAACCCAAATAATCTACCCTTATTATTAACTAGATAATAAGATAGATATTATACTACTAATATTAGAATATATTACTACACTAGTAATACTTAGTAAATATTAGTATTTGAGAGTTTTTAGAGAGAAGATGATTTTTGAGAGAAGTATGAAAAACAAGCATGAATGAACAAATGAAATGAACAACCATATTGCCCTTATAAAGGCAATATGGCCGGTCCATATGAGCATCACAAGGCTCTCATTTTGCTTATTTTAATCACATGCATTAGGGTGGAGTGTTGTAGTATAAGTGATGATTATATTCTACTTGTTATGTCACTTTCAATTGGTAACTAAAGAGTGTAAACAAGAGCAACAATCATCACCATATAACTAGCAATCTAACCGGCCACAATGGCCTAGTTTGGTCCATTTTGATTTTTTATATTTGTCTCACAAATACTTATTGATCATATGGTTAAGATCTTGTATTAATTAAGTGTTAATGTCGATCATATAACAATTATATGACTCAAATTAATAAATAATAGTACTTATCATCTTTAATGTAATATTTTACCATTATATTCACAATATATAATGGGCCACAATGCTTAGTTATTATTTACCAACCCTGGTAAATATTATGAACTAATACCTCTATTCAAACCCCCCTCAACTAAGTATTTAACGATAATTACTAAGTTAAATCTTATTTAATCGTATTAAAATAAGATATAAATTTATTAGTCAATTATCGCATAATTGAAAAATAAGTTTAATTGAATTTGAGTTCTTAACTCAATTTCTAACAATTAACTCTCGTACATATCGAATATATGTAATGTACTAATTAACTGTATCGTATACAAATAATTAGTTACTATTTGGATTTCATCCTTTAGGTGTGACCGAAAGGGATCAGTTGATCACCGCCGTCAAACGACAATAACGTCAAACTCTAGTCAGCCAACCGTTATTGATTTACGTTAATCAACTGACTAATCATATATATAGTCAATAGATATCCCAATTATATTCCTTAATAAGATTTATCATGTGGCGCACTATTGTGGAGGACACCTACTCCAACAAACTGTTGGAAACGAATGTCTACTAAATTGTGGATTTACAACTAAGGATTAACACCGTCTGAATTGTCTTGATCCCACAGTCTTGATCCCTTGAACCCACCGTCTTGATCCCTTGATTCCACCAACACAACTCAAAAACTTTAGGAAAAAACCTATACCAACAAAAACAAGCAAGGATATATAATTAGTTAAAAAAATATATACCAAAGTTATATATAAAAGGAAATGACATCAGTTTTAAGACAAGGAATTTTTCAAAATATATATGTTTATGGTGATGAAAAAAACAAGTTGAATTCCAATTTTTATATGAGTTTCACAAACTAAGATCCTTGATTCACAAACCTTCGTCGTAGGATTCACAAATCTTAGCTGCAGGATTCACAAATTGATGTCTTACTTTAACAAAGAAAATCCTATTTTTAAAGTAGTTTTACAAACTTGGATATAAAATTCACAACAAAAAAAGCCAAGGTTCACAAACCTTAGATGTAGGATTCACAAGCAGATGCTCTACTTTAACAAACAAAATTCCTATTTTCAAGGAATTTTTACAAACTTGAGTCCTACATTCACAACACAACAAGCCAAGTTTCACCAAAACTAACGGCTAACTCGAGTGCAGAACAATTGCCAATTGCTCTGTGCACCCGCCATTATCAACATGCTATCAATAAGAACCAGATTTGCGCTTATCGCTTAACTTCGTGAAAAAGTATTGGTAGTCGCTTAATTTTGTACAATACAAACCTAGAATAACGAAAGTGAACTATTTAATGACGAAAAATCAAGTAGATTAAGCTTAGAAGGATGAAAGTGCTAATAATCAGAAAAGAGGGAAAATCATATAGAAGTAGGATTTCAAGTTGAATATGCACAATTAACGAAATCACCATAGTAACTACAGAAAATCGAAAAGGGTACTTACAATAATATGTTAGAACGCGATGTCAGATCCGAGAATGCAGAAACGAAGGAGAAGTGAAGAAATCGGAAATTGAAGGTGACGACTAAGACGACATAGAAGCAACAAACAATTGAGCTGAATATAAGCACAAAATTTTCAATAAGTGAACTAGAATGAGTAAATTTTCAAATTAATGACAATAAAAATAAAAAACGGAAGCTCAATTAGAAAATTAACAAAGAATTTGGGAAAGAAATTTGTAAAGAGGAAAGCTATACAAGATGATGAAAATCGTTCATAATGACCTAAATTAGCACGAAATCGTTGAAGGTGTTCATAGGAAATGGAGAACGGAGTCGTTGAAGGCGATAATGAACAAATGGCGAAGAAAATGGCTACAAATATGTGAAATGTAGAAGATGAAGACTTCAGAGAAAGAGAAAGAGAAAATAGAAAGGAGACTAGGGTATATGAGCATTGATAGCGTTGATAGCGTTGAGTTCATGATTTAAGTATTGCAACGTGGCACAATCTGGTGCCCTATTTTTTTTTTTAATTGGACGATGGAGATGGGTCCAGCTGCCCCATCCTAAGGAGGGTGCCTCACATGATTCAATTTCTATATATATATATATATATATATATATATCTGGATCCGGTGAGAACCACTAACATAATGAGATTTTTGAGAACCCTCACTAAATCTCCACCAAATCTTGTTTCAAAAGTTTTCCTGGATCATTTACCTTTAGTTTAGTTTATTCAAGAAAAATACTTGCAATAACTAAACAAAATTTATTGATTATATTAAAAATATGTACTTTATGTATGTGCTTGGATTGTCATCGATATTGGTGGGTGGGTAGTGGTCGTCAACGACGAGTAGTATGACATAAAATATTTTTAACCCTTTTGTGCTGTTTTTTTTCGTGATATTGTTTAGTATAACCAGTGATATTGTTTTGTATATCATGTGATATTGTATAGCTGGACTCACGGACTCAAATATTTAGGTGGACTCACCGGATCTTGCCTCTCTCTCTCTCTCTATATATATATATATATATATATATATATATATAGAGAGAGAGAGAGAGAGATAAGTTCAGATGAGTCCACCTTTTTGGTTGAGTCCCTAAGTCCTCATCTAGACCACTAGATTAAAGAATAGATGGATGGATGAGATTAAAAGCATTAATGACACTCAACTACTACTAATAAATTTCAGATTTGAATTTTTGTAACTTTAACATAATTTTTGTAACTTTATGAAATTTTTTTGTAACTTTATTATTTTACGAGTGTAACTTCAACTTTTGAAAGTGTAACTTTATCTAATTTATTCATTTTTGAGTGTAACTTCAACCTTTAATAATGTAACTTTATGTTAATATAATGTATTTTATATTTTAATTTTAGTTTATGTAATTTTATGAAATACTTAAGTAATTTTATTTATTTACTAGTGTAATTTCAATCTTTTCAAAGTGTAACTTTAGCTTTTTTAAGGCCATTTTGCATATAAAAATATGAAACTATGTAATATAGTTTGATTTTGAATATATTAAATTGAAAATATGAATATTTTACTTAGGTTAGTCAAATTTTAGGTAACATTTATCAACTGTCATGTAATTTTAGTCTAATTTTTCGTAACTTTAGTCTAATTTTTCGTAACTTTAGTCTAATTTTTTGTAACTTTAGTCTAATTTTTTGTAACTTTAGCCTAATTTTTTGTAACTTTAGTCCAGTTTTATGTTATTTTAGTCCAGTTTTATGAAACTTTAGTCTAACTTTTTTGTAACTTTAGTCCTTTATTGTGTAATTTTAGTCAAAGGAGTATGTAATTTTAATAAATTTAGTTCTAACCACCACCACACTCCCAAACACGCTGAAGACCACCAAACCACCAATCACCGACCACCACGACAATAACCACCACCATGACACACCCACCACCACCACCACGACACAGATCTGAAGAAAAAAAAGGAAAAAACGACCATGACAACCACCTATACCGTAACACCCACCTCCCCTCAACACCCCTACCACCCCACGACGACCTCCCCTCAATGACCCACCGCCACCCACCAGACCCACTACTTACCTGCCGCCACTACGAAAACCGCAACAAAACCCACCATAGAATAGATCTGAAAAAAACCAGATCTGAAAAGAAAAATGAAGAGGCGGAGGGAGCAGGGAGGCCGGGAGTGTGAAGGGTGGAGGAGGCCGGTGGTGCGGCGTGAGGAGGACGACATAGGGAGGGGAGGAGAAAGGAGGACGGCGTGACGAAGGTGGAGGGGGGAGAATAATGGAGTGAGGAAGGAGGTGGCGGTGCGGCGGGCGGTGGTGCGGCAGAGGGAGGAAAATGGTGCGGCGGTGCGGCAGACAGAAAGGCGGGGTGATTAAAGAGGAGGAGGGTGAGCGGTGGAGTGAGGAAGGAGGAAGATGGAGTAGGGCATCGGAGAGGCGGAGAGAAGTGGAGAGAGAAAGAAGAGAGAGAGAGGGGAAGGCAATTTGTGTGAGGTTGGTTAGGGTTTGGGTGGGTTTGGTAGCTTATATACTAAGCCTTTTTATTTTGTTTTAATCTTGACCATTGATTTGTTTGATCTAATGGTTTATATTAGGACTTAGGGACTCAACCTAAAATGGTGGACTTACCTGATCTCATTTCTATATATATATATATATATATATATAATTGGGTTCAAATGAATCCTCCCCTTATCTTTGAGTCCTTGAGTCTTAATCCAAGCTTTTGGATCAAGAGGATGAAGGGTTAAGATTAAAACAAAATGAAGGGTTAAGATTAAAAGATACACTCAATCACATCTCATACAAACCTTACCCATAAAAACCCTACTCTCACTCCCTGTCTTTTATTTTGACAGCCCCATTTCTCTCTCTATTTTACTTCTCTCTCATAATTTCTCTCGTAACAAAATAAAACCTGCAGATCACAACCCCGCCGCCACCTACCAGACCACATGCACCGCCTTCCTCCTACCCCACCGCCTCTCCTCTACACTTCCTCTCACCGCTTCCTACCGCCGCCTTGTGTCGCCCCCTACCGACCTTTTGCCGTCACTTTACCAGACCACCAATCACCATCCTCCCACGCCACCACCTCAGCACCCCTCGCCACCCCCACGACCACTTACCAGGTCACCCCCACCACCAAAAGCCCCACCTACTCGAACACCCCTTTCTTATCCTCCTCTAACACTGCGTCCCTCCTCTCCCTCCTTGATCCGCCTCTTTTTCTGCCACGGTCGCCGCCCCCTACTTATTCTAAATGTTGGTTGTGGTGGTGGTCGTGGTGATGACGATTCCGGTGGTGGTTGAGGCGTTTGTTTTTTGATATTTTAGATCTAGTTTTCTTTTTATCGATTTCTAATTTCAAATCTCGTTTTTTAAGGTGGAGGTGGTGGTTGGAGTCTTGGATAAAAAATTCTTATGTTAGTATTTTTTAAGATGTCATTTTTTATTTTCAAATTTTTTATGTCTTTATTTTCAGATTTACTTTTTTTTGCATAACTATTTTTAGATATGAAATAAAGGGTAAAAAAAAAATAACCACCATCATTTCAGTTCTTGTTTTTATATTTTTCAGATTTCTTATGTTTTTAAATTTTAGATATCGTTCTTTTATTTTTTTTAGATCTACTTGACATTTTTCCAAATTTTCTCTCTTTTTTTGTAGATCTCCTTTTTCATATTTAAAATTACTTATGTTTTTCTATTTTTTATTTTTTTTGTTCTCGTTTTTTTATGTTTGTGCTTGTTGTATTTTTTCCAGATCTAAAGTTACATCATTGTGGGCTAAAGTTACATAATTATTGACTAATGTTACACCATTCAAAGACTGAAGTTACGCTAGTATGTACTAAAGTTACGCTATTATGGACTAAAGTTACACCAGGAAAGTCTAAAGTCACCTAAATGCCTCTTAAAAAATTCAAATTAATATATTTAGTCACATTTTAGTATAAAGTTACACTATAAATGACTAAAGTTACCTAAATAATTATTGAATTTTCACTAATAAAGATTCAAAATATTACTCATAAAAATGTTCAAATTAAATCATATTTTGGGTTAAAGTTACACAAATATGGAAGGATGTTTCACTCGTAAAGACTAAAGTTACGCTTATAAAATGGCTAAAATCACATAAACTTGTTTTAAAATTACTCATAAAAATGCTAAAATTAAATCACATTTTGAGTTAAAGTTTTACAAATAAGGGTTAAAGTTTCACTTGTTAACATTAAACCTACTTTTACAAAAATGATAAAATCACATAAACTTGTCTTAAAGTTGGATAAAATGAAATTTATATAGTCGAAACCACATTTTGGTATAAAGTTACGCAAATAATAGTTGAAGTTTCATTTGGAATGACAAAAGTTGTACTCATAAAATTGCTAAAGTCACATAAACTTGTCATAAAGTGATAAATTGAAATTTAATTTATCTAGTCGAAATCACATTTTGGTGTAAAGTTATACAAATAATGGTTGAAGTTACATTAGTAATGACTGAAGTTATACTGATAAAAAGAATAAAATCACATAAACTAGTCTTAAAGTTACTTAAATTCAAATTTAGATAGTCGAAATCACATTTTATTTTGAATTTATAAAAATAACGGTTGAAGTTACACTCGTAATGACTGAAGTTAAACTCATAAAAAGTTAAAGTTACAAAAAATTGTCTAAAAATCATATTCTAGTATAAAAGTACACTATTAAAGTTCCACACATTTTGTTGTAATCTTGTCCATCCATCTAGTTCTCATCTTGTCCATTCATTCTTGTTTTAATCTTATCCATCCATCTTGTTTTAATCTTGTCTCGCTATCCTCTTCATCTAAAGGTCAAGATTATGACTCAAGGACTCAAAAAATATAGTGAACACATTAGAACTTGCCTCTATATATACATATATATATATACATATATACATATATATATATATATATACATATATATATATACATATATATACACACATATATATATACATATATATATACATATATATACACATATATATACACATATATATATACATATATATATATATATATACATAATGAAAACCATGAGAACTCTCACTAAATCTCCACCAAATCTTGTTTCGAAAGTTTTGATGGATCATTTACAATTAGTTTAGTTTATTCAATCATAATATTTGAAGTAAGCAAACAAAATTTATCGATTATATTAAAAAATATGTACTTAATGTACATAAATTCAATTAGATAAACTAAAACTACTCTAAATGCATGAAAACGAGCACTAGGTGCATGAAAATTGTTACATGCATGAAAATAATTACTAGGTGCATGAAAATAAGTAGCTCTAGAAGCATGAAAACGAGTACTAGGTGCATGAAAATTGTTAGATACATGAAACTGAGTACTAGGTGCATTAAAAAGAGTAAAATCTAATTCGACTCGATTTCCGTCAGTAGCTTATTAATTTTCGGCCAAGAAATATGTTATCTAGCCATAATATTCTACGCCGAATCCAAATATTTTGTTAGTTTTAAAAAATAAATTTTGTAAGGCGGAGTTCTCACGGTTCTCATTATCTTAGTGGTTCTCACCGGATCCCAATTCTATATATATATACAAATATATATATATATACAAATATATATATATATATACAAATATATATATATATACAAATATATATATATATATATATATATATGTATATGTATATATAGAGAGAGAGAGAAAGAGAGAGAGAGAGAAAAAGAGAAAGAGAGAGACAGAGAGAGGATCATGTGAGTCCACCCTATCTTTTTGAGTCCGTGAATCCAGGATACAATATCACAAGTTATACTAAACAATATCACATGATATATTGTACAATATCACACATCTGTACCACTTTTTCGCGCTATATTAGTTACTTTTTTTCCTCATACTTTTTTTCACTCAAAATGATTACAATATCGAAGCTCCGACAAAACCATTATTCTCTCGCCCTTTAATGTCGGAAAGTCACTAATAAGTGTGTTTCACCAAAGTTTATTGTCTACAACTTCTTTTATCATATTTCCTCTCTACTAAGAATCTTTACCTCTGACATTTTTCTTCATAGTCAACGACGACACCCCTAATTTAACGACGACAATGACAAATTTTGTTGTGATTGGGGGTGGTATGAGCTTCGAGTAAGAGTAATTTGTATGGGTGGAGGAATATGAAGATTTAAAAGAAAACATGGGATAAATAATGGGTGATGACGGTGCCGTATAAATGTTTGCTTGTGTCATCTTGATGCTTAGATATGTCGTCGTTATTGGTGGGTAGGTGGTCGTCGTCAACGGCGAGTAGTATGACATCAATTGTTTTTAACCATTTTGTGCTTTTTTTTCGTGATACTATTTAGTATAACCAGTGATATTGTTTTGTGTAATACATGATATTGTATACCTGGACTCACGGACTCAAATATTTAGGTGGACTCACTGGATCTTGCCTATATATATATATATATATATATATATATATATATATATATATAGATAATTAGGATGACGTGAGCCCAGCCTACCTTTTTGAGTTAGTGAGTCAATAATACAATATCACAAGTTATACTAAACAATATCACGGGATATACTGTACAATGTCACACCACTGAATGACCACTTTTTCGCGCACTATTACTAATTTTTTTTTTCTCATACTTTTTTTCACACCAATTGATTCCAATACCGAAGTTTCGATAAACACCATCATTTTCTCGGTCTTTCATGCCGAAAAGTCACTATTATCAGCGTTTCACCGAAACTTATTGTATATAGCTTCTTTTGTCATATTTCCTCTCTCCTTAGCATCTTTGCCTCTGTCATGTTTCTTCATAGCCGACGACGAGACCCCTAATTCAACGACGATAATACAAAACTTTGTTGTGAGGTGGTAGTGTGAGCTCTAAGTAGGAGTAATGTGTATGGGTGGAGGAATATGGAGATTGAAAATAAAACATGAGATAAATAATGAGTGATGACGATGGTGGATAAATGTTTATTTGTGTCATCTAGGTGCTTTGATGGTCACCAGTATTGGTGGGTTGGGTGGTGGTCGTCAACGACGCGTAATATGACATACAATATTTTATACTCTTTTGTGCTGTATTTTTTTTTCATGATACTGTGTAGTATAACCAGTGATATTGTTTTGTGTAATCTGTGATATTCTACAGCTGGGTTCACGGACTCAAATATTTAGGTAGACTCACCGGATCTTGCTTATATATATATATATATATATATATATATATATATATATATATATAGAGGCAAGTTATAATGAGTCCACCTTCAAAGTTGAGTCCATGAGTCCTCATCTTGCCCTTTGGATGAAAGAGATGGAGGGACAAGATTAGAACAAGATGGAAGGCTAAGATTAAAAGAAAAATGGATGGACAAGATTAGAATAAAATGAAGGGACAATATTAGAACAAAATGAGTGGATTTTATTGACTTCCACCTACATTACGAGTGTAACTTTAACCATTTTTGTTGTAACTTCAGTCATTACGAGTGTAATTTCAACCTTTTTTAGTGTAACTTTAAACCAAAATGTGATTTCGGCTATATAAATTTTAATTTATGTAAGTTTATGATAAATTAATTTGATTTTTGCCTTTTTTGAGAGTAACTTTAGTCATTAAGAGTGTAACTTCAACCATTATTTTTGTAACTTTAAATTAAAATATGATTTCGACTATATAAATTTGAATTTATATAATTTTTAAACAAATTTATGTGATTTTAGTTTTTTATGAGTGTAACTTTAATTCTTAATTGCGTAACTTTAAGTTAATATATGAATTAATTTTAATATTTTAATAAGTAAAACTTTAACCTTTATTAGTGAAACTTCATTTATTAATTGTGTAACTTTAGTCAATTATAGTGTAACTCATGTTTAGGTAACTTTAGTCTTTTCTAGTGTAACTTCAGTCCTTAATAAGATAACTTTAGTCCATAATGGTGAAACTTTAGTCCATAATGGTGAAACTTTAGTCCATACTGGTGAAACTTTAGTCCATACTAGTGAAACTTTAATACATACTAGTGAAACTTTAGTACGTACTAGTGAAACTTTAGTACGTACTAGTGATACTTTAGTACGTACTAGTGAAACTTTAGTATGTACTAGTGAAACTTTAGTACGTACTAGTGAAACTCTAGTATATACTAGTGAAACTTTAGATATAGAAACAACCATTTCCCCTCCTCCGTCACCAACAACTATAATTGACCAACAACAACAAAAAAACCTAGATCTAATATCTAATAAAAAAAGAAAAATATAAAGAGATCTAAAAAAAATCCACCAAACCCAAAAAAAAACCAAAAACTAATAAACAAAATACGAGGCCTAACTTAAAAACTAGAAAAACATAAGGAACTTTGAAAATTAAAAACGAGATTTTATAAATAAAAAAGTGAATTTCGAAAAAAACAAAGTTGATGTAGAAAAAATAAAATAATCAATAACAAAAAAAAATAAAAAAACGAGATAAAAATAAAATAGAAATTCATAAGAAATTCAAAAAATGAAAAACGAAAAAAAAGAAGAAAAAGGTGAATCTGAAAATAAATAAATTAGATCTAGAAACAAAAAATACATAATGAAAAAACAAGATCTAAAATAAAACAAAAAACATACAAAATAAGAAAAAAAAAAAAAAAGAGAAGAGAGGGAGGAGGGAGGCGGCGGGAGTCGTGGAGGAGGGAGGAGGAGAGAGGAGGAGAGAGGAGGCGGGAGTCGAGGAGGAGGGGGGAGGCGGTGTGAGGTCTTCGGGAAAAGGCAGCAGAGGGAGGAAGGTCCCGGTGAAGGCGGAGCAGGGCGGCGGTCGTGGGGATTGGCAGGAGCAGGGCGGTCGTGGCGGTAAAGGCGGAGCAGGACGGAGTAAAAGTGGTGGTGGTGATGTTGGCAGGAGGCGGTGGAGGAAGGCGGTGGAGGTAGACGGTGGTGGTCGGGATTGGTGAGTGAGGGAGATGAGGGATTAATTTTTTAGAATGAGAGAATGAAGAGAGATAAAGGAGGTAGAGAAATAATGAGAAATTTGAAAATGAGAGAAATGGGTGAGGAAAGGGTATAAATACTAGGGTTTGAAGGAGATGATTGTGTGTGTCTCACAATCCTAACCTTTCATTTTGTTCTAATCCTAGCCCTTCATCCTCCTAATCCAAGGGCTTGGATGAGGACTCAAGGACTCAAAGGGAAGAAGAGGACTCATTTGAACCCACCTCTATATATATATATATATATATATATATATATATATATATACGTGTATATATATATGTGGAGGCAAGATCCGGTGAGTCCACCTAAATACTTGAGTTCGTGAATCCAGCTATACATTATATATATATATATCTATGTATATATATATATCTATGTATATATATATATATGTGTGTATATATAGAATTAGGATCCGGTGAGAACCACTAAGATAATGAGAACCGTGAGAACTCCACCTTACGAAATTTATTTTAAAAAAATAAGGACATTTTTGGGTTCGGCGTAGAATTTTATGGCTAGATAACGTACATCTTGGTCAAAAAAATATAATTTATTGACGGAAATTGAGGTGAAATACGATTTATTAGTTTTCATGCACCTAGTAGTCAGTTTCATGCATCTAACAATTTTAATGCACCTGGTGCTCATTTTAATGCATCTAGAGTCCGTTATTTTCATGCACCTAGTAACTGTTTTCATGCATGTAGAAATTTTCGTGCACCTAGTGCTCGTTTTCACGCATTTAGAATAATTTTAGTGTACAAATTGAATTTATGTACATTAAGTACATATTTTTTAATTTAATCAATAAATTTTGTTTAGTTACTCCAAGTATTTTGCTTGAATAAACTAAACTAAAGGTAAATGATCCAACAAAACTTTCGAAACAAGATTTGGTGGAGATTTAGTAAGGGTTCTCACGGTTCTCATTATGTTAGTGGTTCTCACCGGATCCTGACCCTATATTTATATATATATATATATATATATATATATATATATATATATATATATATATATATATATATATATATATATAGAATTAGGATCATGTGAGTCCACCCTATCTTTTTGAGTCCGTGAGTCCAGGATACAATATCACAAGTTATACTAAACAGTATCACGGGTTATACTATACAATATCACACCACTGAACATAAATTTCGCCTACTATTACTAACTTTTTTTTCGCATCATTTTTTCACACCAATTGATTCCGGTATCGAAGCTCCAACAAACACCATCATTCTCTCGCCCTTGCATGTCGGAAAGTCATTATTATCGGCGTTTCATAGGAGTTTATTGTACATAGCTTCTTTTATCCTAATTCTTCTCTACTTAGAATTGCCTCCGACATTCTTCATTATAACCAACGACGAGACCCCTAATTTAGCGATGACATTTAAATTTTTTATTGTGATTGGTGGTGGTGTGAGCTCCGAGTAGGAGTAATGTGTATGGGTGGAGGAATATGGAGATTGTAAATAAAACGTTGGATAAATAATGGGTGATGGCAATGGTGGATAAATGTTTGTTTGTGTCATCTATATGCTTGGATTGTCATCGGTATTGGTGGGTGGGTACTGGTCGTCAACGGCGAGTAGTATGACATAAAATATTTTTAACCGTTTGTGCTGTTTTTGTTTTTGATATTGTTTAGTATAACCAGTGATATTGTTTTGTATATTCTGTGATATTGTATAGCTGGACTCACGAACTCAAATATTTAGGTGGACTCACCGGATCTTGCCTCTATATATATATATATATATATATATATATATATATATATATATATATATATAGGGTTAGGATCCAGTGAGAGCCACTAGTATAATGAGAACTGTGAGAACCATTCACAGCCTTTAGATCTTATAATATAGACAGCTGAGATTAACTAACCAAACACTTCATCTAACGCCCAATTTTCTCGCTTCCACCCCAAACCTTTCAATGTCATTCATTTTCCAAATTTTCTTTCTCACTCATAATTATTTCTCTCTCTTCGACATCAGTTTATTCCTTTCTCTCTCTCTTCGATCGTCACATAAAAGACGATCAAGCACTTCGACAATTAAACCGTTAAAAGCTCTTCCATCCATGGATACTGTTAATTCGAGGTAAACATTCGAAATTGATCATTAAATTTTGTGAAATTAGGGTTTATATTGTTATCTAATTGTATTTTTTTTATTTTTAAATTAGTTGAATTAATGGTTTTATTATTGGGCTAAACTGGTAATTATTATTATGTTTGTGAAATTAGGGTTTGGTGAATTATATTGGGTCAATTGAGAAATTGTGGTTGTTGATGTTGATAAATTACCTAAGTTTGTTGAGACCATGAATTTGGGGAGTCAATCAGATAATTATGTGCATCTAATTTGTATTAAGTGCATCAAAATCAGGGTTTTATAAATGTAGTAATTTTCTGATATGCATCAAAATCGTTCATTATTTAATTTTTGACGTTTCTTGTTGTAGGAATGTGAGTGACATTGTATCATATACTTCTTCAAATGTAATTACAAGTCAAGTAGTGATTGTAGAAGCTAATGCATCTCAAGTCGTATCTGAAATATCTGCAATTGCAGTTGAGGTTTCTGTACCTGTGACTTCTAATGTTATTCAAGGTACAATTTTGTTCTACCTCATTAGTTTTTTCATATTTCATGCATGTACTGGGTTTTTTTATGCACATGTGTCATTTTTTCATGCACCTATAAGTCAAGTGTTAAGAAAACTGAGCTATACATGTGTTGTATATCTGTAATTTATCTTCTTATGTATCCATCATCTTTTTAATTCTACTTTATTTCATCACATATGCAGACAACGTAGTAGAGGAAGTAGTAGATGAAGAGGAGGCAGAAGATTCTTCAAGCAACAGGAATCGTACTTTTGACTGTCCTATCGATCTTAAGCCTAGTATTGGTATGGTATTCGATAAGCTTGAACTTGGTATTGGGTTTTATGAAGCATATGCAAAAGAATGTGGCTTTGTGTCTAGATTAGGATCACAAAGGGATTCTAAGGATGTTGTTACGCATAAAGCTTGTTTGTGTAATAAGGCTGGAGAATGTGAAGCAAAAGGAACAAAACAACGGAGGCAAAGAACTACGATTTCGTGTCCTGCTAGGGTTAACTTTAAGTGAATTCCTAGTGGTCAATACCAAATATATGCTTTTGTTGAAGGTCATAATCATATGCCACAAACACCATTAACAATGGTGCATTTGACGCAAACGAGAGAATTGAATATAGTTTGATCGGGCCTGTCGCAAGCCCTGGTCAAAGATAAATTACCCAGACTAGGCTAATAACAAATTAATGTAATTAGGGAAGTAGGGGTCGATCCTCAGGGAGATGGTGTTTCCTATAGAATGTGAAATGTCTTGCAATTGGATCTTATCTAACGAGTATCTGAGTTTTGGGGTTTTGATTTCTAAACTAATAAAAAGCATAAATGAAAACAAAATAAAAGCAAATCAAAACGAAAACAATAAATCACGTGATGAATTAGCAATGATAAAAAGAATCTAGGGAAGTAGGTTCACACATGTAGATTAACATATTGATGAAATTGGATTTAGAACATGCAAAAAATTCATTGTGAGTTCGTAAGAATGATGTGTTCATTACAATCATAGATTAGATGGTCTAGCAGGCTTTTATGCAATTTACTAGGTCTTAATCTACCATGTCATGCTTTGTCTATTCAATTCACGTATTTCTACCTTGGAAAAGCATTCCATTCTAGTCAATGATTTTGATCAGGAATCGTTAACTATCGTTATAGTCCAAACATGCATAGACACGATGTTTTAAAAGCCTTTTCCAATTATCATTTTTTAATCAACCTACATGGCTACCCTACACCCTAGAAAAACGACTACTCACTCATGGCGATATTTAGTTCTAAGATGATGATAATAATAAAAACTAGGATAGACATGTTTATTTGGTTTTGATAATATTTTAAGACTCTCTAATTGGCGATAATAACGACGCTAAATTGACACTCTAGGGAAATGAAATGATTACAACGATATTGAAATTGAACCTACAATAACATATAAAGAAAATAGCAATCAAATAAGAAACATAAAGACTTTAAACAAAAGATAAAATAGGAATACCTAGATGACGATCAATATAAACAACCGTAATAGAAATTCCTTGTATAGAATAATCGATCCACGAATTACAATACTTGTACCAAATAAAGTAGATTACAAAGATGGAACTTTTATTGATGTAGAAAAGACAGAAGTAAACTAGAAACTAAGAACAAAAAGGGAAGAAGAAAATGAGAGTAGAGAGACTAAGTTTCTCTCCTCCTAATCTAGGGTTTCTAATTGTGTAGAGAAGTGTATAAAGAGTGTGTGGTAGTATGTTAAAGTGTGGTGGCTGAAGCTTCTTATATAGCAGTAGGGTTTCGTAGGGGAGGGGTCATGCATTCATCACATAGGACAAAAAGGAGGAAGTCGAAGCAAAAGCTCGAATCAGCAAGGATACCTGATCGGGTACACCACTTACCCGATCGGGTAAGTTAAAATCTTGGTCAATTGACTTTTGTTTCATCTCCTTCGGCCTATGACTTGACTTCATTATCCCCCTTGACCTTTTGAGTCGGGTTTGTTGATAGGGTTTGATGTAAAATGATGATTTCTTCGCCTAACTGATTGATTTTCCGACAACTGCGAAACTGTCTTTGCTTCTTCTTTCTTTTGAATAAGTGAACCTTCTTGAAATGCCTTTGACTTAGTCAAGCTTGCTTCTTCCAATCGTCGGGTTCTAGGCAAATGCTCGGGAATATAGAAAAAGGGCGTAGAAACGTCACTTTCCCTACAAAACAGGTTAGAACATAGGAATTCGCCTAGAAGACGATATTAGCTCATATAATGGCTTATCAAAGCACGAATGGCATAAAAATTCGAGCTAAAATGGGGGTTAGAATCATGCAAATATTCACTCATCAAACTCCCCAAAGCTACACCATTGCTTGTCCTCAAGCAAACATAACAGAGAATACCAAGACAAGGGTTGCAAGCATTGGCTACTACACCATCAAGAAACAAATCTCAATGTAAAATTTTGGAAACATAATGAATCATAGCCCAAAAACAACGTGGGCAAGAATGATACATAAACATGGCTGAGATTTACATAACGCCGCAGCACAAAGAATTTCACTACAGATTTTTCGGGTCTTGCATGATCTTTTTGACAAATGGACTCTCACGGCACACTCGAACACTCATGTATGCAAAAGGTGATTTCTTTATGTGTAAATATTTTTGAGACACTCACCTATCTACGACTTATGAAAATGTGTCCGCAGTCTAATATGGTAAACAATTCAAAACACAAGTCAAAGATCACAATGCACATAGAAAAGAAGCCGGAAGAATAGGAAGAAGGCTTTGGGAAATGGGTAAAAGGTGGATAAACAGTTATGGTCATGTGAAGGTTAGAATGAGCTAGCAACTGACCAATGATAAAGGAATACTCAATCCAAACTTTCGATTAATTCCCAAAAGACGAATAACAAGCCAGAAGGAACGGATTGGCTTATTACACACGAAACACAAGAGTGAACTCCTTCTAAACATTGAATTGACAATTTGAGGAGATACTCACAACTTCTTCTTTTATTTCTTTTTCTTTCCTTTTTTTTTCGATTTTTTCATTTTCAATTTTTCATTTTTCTATTTCATTTTTTTTCTGAACATAACATCACTTCTTGAACATTTTGGTTCTCCCAAATTCACTTTGACATTAAAGAACAAATTTTCTCAAAAGAGCATCCATACACCATAATCTAGCTGCTAACTCAACAAGGTAGGCAGTTGTTATATGTAGCTGTTATCTTGTGAAACATTTGTATGAAGGGGCTAATTTTGAGGGGTAATTCAAAGTGAAAAAGGCTTCAAATCTTAGTGAATCATGAATGCAATGCTTATAGGAATGAAATGAGAACCATACTTATGCGTTTTCACATGACACACATCATAAGGAGAACTGTACACACCTTAATGAGACTGGGTATAGATGTACCAGCCTAAAGAGGTTCTACGTTACAATATATGTAACTTGCCAAATGTCAAGATCAAGCTTACTCATCTATAGATTCATTCCATGCCTACTGTGTACAAGACTTCCCCATGTATGCACAATTCAATGAATATTGAATCATTATCTTTTGAAAGATCTAAGTTTGGGAAATGTAACATGATAGCATAGTAAACAAGCAAGCAAAGCATGAAAAGCATTCAATTGTGTTCAAACTTTTAAATTTTTCTCTTATTCAAAAATTTGAAAAATATAGACAACTAAAATGCAAAATGGGAAAATGCAATCCCTCCCCCAAGCTAAACATCACATTGTCCTCAATGTGAGCACAAAGACTAAATATGCAACGAGATGCTTAATGGGAAGAAGGGTAAAAAGGGAAAAAGATGAAAGGAGAGTGAAGCTTACTAGTCAGCGCGGACTCCCCCAAGCTAGTCTTTTGGACTTGACAAGGAAGATCTTCATAGATTCTTCAAAAACTCTTTCATCTGCAAAGTAAATCTAACAAAACAACGAAAAAGGGAAAGCAAAAATAAAATGCAAAAAGAAAGGAAACACGGGTTGCCTCCCGAGAAGCGTTGGTTTAACGTCCCGCTCGACGAATTCTTCTATGAAATCATCTGGTTGGGGATTGACGCTCTATGTAGATAATATCTAAGCATCCGATAATGGAATTGCTATAGTACAGTTTTAACCGGTGTCCATTGACCTTGAATGTTTCACCATTACTAGTCATTATTTC
This sequence comes from Heliosperma pusillum, assembly GCA_022085475.1. Taxonomy (NCBI): domain Eukaryota; kingdom Viridiplantae; phylum Streptophyta; class Magnoliopsida; order Caryophyllales; family Caryophyllaceae; genus Heliosperma; species Heliosperma pusillum. Next base: position 19,186 of record JAIUZE010012919.1, read on the forward strand.
AACATAACCGTATTTGCTTACATATGTGACAGTGAATGGTCCAGACCATCTTGATCGAAGTTTCCCGGAAAAATTTTCAAACGGGAGTTGAAGAGAAGTACTTGGTCACCGACATTGAATTCTTTTCTGATTATCCTCTTGTCGAGCCAACGCTTCGTTTTCTCTTTATAGATCCTAGAATTCTCGTAAGCTTGCAAACGAAACTCTTCTAGCTCATTCAGTTGCAAAAGTCGTCTATCAGCGCTAAGCTTAGTGTCTAAGTTGAGTTCTTTGATAACCCAGTGAGCTTTGTACTCTAACTCAACGGGGAGATGACAGGCCTTTCCATAAACCAACTGATAGAGAGATGTTCCAATCGGGGTTTTGAAAGCTGTGCGATAAGCCCATGAAGTGTCATCGAGCATATTACTCCAATATGTTCTAGATTTCGAGACTACTTTTTGAAGAATTGTTTTTAGCTCTTTGTTCGAGACTTCTACTTGACCGCTGGTCTGAGGGTGGTAGGCTAATCCTCGTCTGTGATACAAACCATACTTGGCAAGCAGAGTGTCTAACTGCTTTTCTCCGAAATGAGTTCCTCGATCACTTATCACGGCTCTGGGTACACCAAAACGCGGAAAGATGATCTTTTTAAATAGTCGTATCACAGCTCCAGCATCATTGGTGGGGGTGGCAATTTCTTCTACCCACTTTGAAACATAGTCGACAACGACTAAGATGTAACGATTTTCATTTGAAGAAGGGAATGCTCCTTGATAGTCAATACCCCAGACATCGAATATCTCAACTTCTAATATGCTATTTTGAGGCATTTCATGTCTTTTGGATATTTGACCTACTCGTTGACAAGCATCACAAGCCATAAAAAAGTCTCTTGAATCTTTAAACATCGAGGGCCAGAAAAACCCGGATTGTAAGACTTTGGCTACGGTCTTGGACGGATCATGATGACCACCATAAGTAGATGAGTGGCATCCTTCTAAAACTCCTTTAACTTGCCACTGAGGGATACAACGTCTATACAGACCATCTGAGCACTGCTTGAAAAGATAGGGGTCATCCCAAACAAAGAATTTTGCATCATGCAAAAATCTCTTTCTTTGGTTATAAGAAAGTTCGAAGGGTAGCTGGCGACTGACAAGGAAATTGGCAATATCAGCATACCAAGGAGAAGAGTCCGCAATTGCCATTAATGAATCATCAGCGAACGAATCATTAATTGGCGTTGGTAATCCTATTTCAGTTACTCTTATCCTTGAGAGGTGGTCAGCGACTACATTCTCTGCTCCTTTCTTATCCCGGATCTCTGAATCAAACTCTTGAAGGAGTAAGATCCATCGAATAAGTCTAGGTTTTGCCTCGTTCTTTGGAAGCAGATATTTCAAGGCAGCATGGTCAGTGTAGACAACAACTTTTGATCCTATTAGGTACGAGCGAAATTTGTCTAAGCCATAGACAATGGCGAGAAGTTCTTTCTCAGTGGTGGCATAGTTGATTTGGGCAGGATCTAGGGTTTTACTAGCATAGTAAATCGCATGAAGAAACGTTTCCTTTCTTTGCCCTAAAACAACTCCTACGACATAATCACTCGCATCGCACATCAGTTCAAAGGGCAGATTCCAATCAGGCGACTGGATTATAGGTGCGGTGATCAAAGCACGTTTGATTTTGTTGAACGCCTCAAGGCATTTCTTTGTGAAATTGAAAGGTGCATCCGTGAAAAGGAGCTCAGTCAGGGGCTTGGCTATCTTTGAAAAATCTTTTATAAGTCGTTGGTAGAAACTGGCGTGGCCAAGGAAACTCCTGATTCCTTTTACATTAGCAGAGGGTGGCAGCTGTTCAATAACTTGGATCTTAGCTGGATCCACTTCTATACCTCTTTTTGAAACGATGTGTCCTAAAACTACACCTTCGTTCACCATGAAGTGACACTTTTCCCAGTTGAGAACAAGGTCGACTTCTTCACAGCGTTTTAGAACTCTGGATAGATTTGTCAAACAATGATCAAAGGAAATGCCATACACGCTAAAGTCGTCCATAAATACTTCCATGATAGATTCAACAAAATCTGAGAAGATACTGGTCATGCAACGCTGGAAAGTGGCAGGTGCATTACACAAGCCAAATGGCATTCTGCGATAAGCGAAAGTACCATAGGGACAGGTGAAGGTGGTTTTCTCTTGGTCCTCAGGGTGGATAGGGATTTGGAAACATCCTGAGTAACCATCTAGATAACAGAAATACTTGTGACAAGCTAACCTCTCTAGCATTTGGTCAATGAAGGGTAAAGGATAGTGATCTTTCCTAGTTGATTGATTCAGCTTTCTGTAGTCAATACACATACGCCATCCCGTCACAATCCTTGTGGGGATGAGCTCATTCTTCTTATTTTTGACTATTGTTGTTCCTCCTTTCTTGGGAACAACTTGAACAGGGCTAACCCATTTAGAGTCAGAGATTGCATAGATTATGCCAGCATCTAGCAATCTCATAACTTCAGTTTTAACTACTTCCTGCATGTTGGGATTAAGACGGCGTTGACCTTGAACAAAAGGTTTTTGGCCTTCTTCTAAAATGATTCTATGCATGCAGAAGTCTGGGCTTATGCCTGTTAAATCTTCGAGTTTGTAACCTATTGCCTTTCTATGCTTTTTCAAGACAGTCAATAGTGAGGTTAACTGATTTTCATCTAGGAGAGCACTCACTATGACTGGGCAATACTCAGATTCATCTAAAAAAGAATATTTTAAATTCGAGGGAAGAGGTTTTAGTTCAGGTTTTTGTACTTCTGCCTTGGCAGGAGTATCAATCAAGCTTATGAACTCCTTGATTTCTTCTGACGATATCTCTTCTCCGATCAGGTCCTTTTCCAGCTCACTGATCTCGAAATTGTCATTCTCAGAGATATCATCCAACAATAAGATTGCTTCTAAAGGATCCTCAATTATTGATGGATACAGAGATTCATCAACAATGGAGTCGACAATATCAATAAAATAGCAAGAATCCTCTAGCAGGGGGCTTTTCATTGCACTGTTCTGGTTTTAGGTGACTTTATCATCACCTACTTCTAGTGTCAGTTTTCCATTCTTAACATCGATTACTGCTCCCGCAGTTTGTAAAAATGGCCTTCCTAAAATAATAGGGATTTGAGAATCTTCAGCCATATCTAGTACGATGAAATCGACGGGAATAAAAAACTTTCCTACTTTGACAGGCACATCTTCTAAAACTCCCATAGGTTGTTTTAAAGAACGGTCTGCCATTTGCAGAGTGATACTGGTGCATTTGAGAATTCCCATATTGAACTTTGCACATATGGAATAGGGCATGACGCTTACACTGGCACCTAGATCGCATAGAGCTTTATCGATTGTGTAGGTGCCTATAGTGCAAGGTATAGAGAAACTACCGGGATCCTTTAACTTAGGAGGGGACTTCTTTTGCAACAAAGCACTGCACTCAGCTGTGAATGCTATGATTTCAACATCATCTAAAGTCCTCTTCTTCATTAAGATATCCTTCATGAATTTTGTGTAAGAATGGATGTGAGTGATTAATTCAGTGAAGGGAACCGTTACATGGAGGTTTTTGACTACTTCCATGAATTTGCTAAACTGGGTTTCCTTATGCTTTCTCCTCAAACGTTGGGGAAATGGAACTTGGATTTTGATGGGTTCCTTCACAGGTTCATCCTTCTTTTCTTTGTTTTCCGCTTCCTTAGCGGTGGATGGTTGGGAATATTTTTGGCTCTCTACTGGTATTGGCTCAACTATTGTTTTCTTGGGTTGCTGAGGTTCCTTATAAGTGGCACCACTCCTAAGGGTGATAGCATTAGCGGTGTCCCTCGGTTCCTCACCATGAGGTGGGAGTTGGCCTTGTTTCCTTTGGGTATTAGAGGCAGCCAATTGGCCCATTAGAGTTTCAAGCATCTTGATGACAGCATTTTGAGCTTGATCACTCTTTTGAAGTTGAGCAAACATTGAATCTTATTTTTGAACAACTTGGAGAAGCATGGATTCAATTTTGCTTAGACTTGAGTCATTGGGTTGGCTTTGATTTTGGGGTGGTTGGTGTTGAGGTTGGTGTTGGTGTTGGTAAGAGTGATTGAAGTTAGGTTGAAATGGAGGTGTAACACCCCCATAATCCGTTATATTTAAAAACAGAGTTTTCATGTAAAATTCGGAATATGGATGTGTCACATTTGAACCAATTGTAGTATAAGTATTTAAATCATGTAATTCAAAGGGTAAAATTAAAATTCGGAATATGGATGTGTCCACGTGAATTAAAAACCAAAGAGTAAAATCCGATTACAACCAAATCCAAATGTTTGCGGAAGCGAATAAGTTTGATGATGCAAAATAAAGATAATTGTCTAAACATTGGTTTCCAATAAAACAATAACGCGCGCGCTCTCCCGTGAATCCCACGTCCTAGTTCCTTGGATTACCTGTCACACGATCTGCTCTCACAATAGTGGTCATAGCAGTTCCAATTAAGGACAAAAACAAAAGAGGGTCAACAATAATGTTGAGTAAGGTAAACAATCCAAAAATAAATAAATAAGAGTTTTACTTAAAATTTAGAATTCATAAGAAAGTAGAATATCATTGAGAAGTTCAAGTTTCTAAATAAGGAAATCCGATCCAAAATAGTTAGTCCTTCCAAATCTTAAAACACTTTCCTTCGAAGAAAACATTTCTTCACTTTCTTTAGTAAGTAATGGATAGAGGCCGTATGGAGAGGATTCCCTCGCCCTAGTCCGGATAAGACGGGGTTCACCAAACCATGTACAATAACTGTCCAAAAATCCCGAGTGTGCACACCCCTCCAAGGGCCAACCCCAAGGAGGAAGATAAGAGGACGGGGTCTCGATCAACTAACCCCCACCAGAAGCTCTGTATAGGAGGTCCCCTTTTATTATTTGGGAACAACCTACCCCTCTACCAAAACCGTTCAAACCAAAAATCAAAACCCTTTCCAAACAATTAAATCCACTTCTTGAGATTAACCATCTCCATAATTTGTACAAAAGATCAAACGGTTTTGGTTTTCAAACTCTTAAAAGTTATGAGTCCTTTATTATATTTCAACACTTCAAAGGATGGAATAACATCAATTATTTTTCAATATTTCATCACAATAATCCAAACTTATAATAACAATCATTATAAACATTATACACAATATAACATTTGAAACAATACTCAATAGTTCAAGAAAAGTGTATGGACAAGCGTTTCCCTTACCTTATGAGCTGGTCTAGAAGTTTAAAGTGCTTCTTCTACAAATCCTGAGTCTACAATATACATAAAGTACTCGTTACTAAATTATTCCAGATGGTCCTTAACTAGTTCAATTGATTTTATGCATTTTACTCGGTTTTTGTTATGTTTCTATTTTTAACGTTTTGTTCCGAGTTTTATTCTTAAGAAAGCAAACTAAGTTCATGGTCAGAATATTTAAGAGTATTTTATCAAGTTGGTGCTTTTAGTTTAACAAGTTATAGCTTATACACTTGCTTTATACAAGTTCATTATCTCATACATACTTTACGGTTTTACAGATTCTGAACAGTGACTTCAAAACGTCATAACTCCTTCGTTACTTAAATTTTTGGGGTAAGACAAGTGAGGTTGGATTCTTTAAGATGTCCTACAACTTTAAGTGTCAAATACTAACAGTCGAAAAATGAATCTAAGGCCTCTGAAATTTCTGTTTAGTAAAACGTGACGGTTTCTGAGTCACAGAAAGTTTTGGGCTGGTTCGGGTGTTTAAATAGTCGAAATATAGGTTTACAAAAGGCCAACATGCAAGTCTCTCACTAACGTTTATCATAGTCAAATATCAAGAATTTATCTTTAGTATAACTTTATTTACTAGTGGTCTATTCGAAAATGGTAGATTCTCAACTATCAATCTAAAGAACAATATTATTTAGTCTTGGACGAAACCAACTCCAATAGGTCTATTATTTAGTCTATTAACTTTTATGTTCATACAATGTTAGCCAAAAATAGGTTTAAGATGTACTATTGGTCGGATCTTTAACTAGTGGTCAGAATATGAGTCACAAAATGTTTTTAAGTATATTACAAAGATTATAAATTCAAATGAGTTGATTCCAGGTCCTAATATACTCTATACTCATTGAAGTTCATTGTGGTAAAAGGGTTTGTCCTAATTAATCATTTAAGTTACTTTTTATGACACAAACATTGGGACTAGCAGATTCGATTGTCCAGAATCATGTTCTTTTTGTATGATTTTTCATTTGCAAACGACTCATGGGATTATGACAAAATTTTGTACACTGGTTATAGACAGGAAGACCTACGACATATATTTTGTTCATAGTAATAAAACAATTCTAAGTCGGAATTTTATTCTGTTAATTATCAACCTCCGGATTTGACACTTTGATGATTGTTATGTGCTTAAGTTCATGCATGCATGAATGGAAACTTGTTTAATTATTGTTCTACGATTTAAACTAAATGAATAGGTGTTCTTAAGGTTAATAAATATAAAATGGTGGTTTAGACATTCTCACCAAGTGAGGATCTTGGTGCTAAGGCTAGATCCTCCTCCTTATGCTCCCTCCTTCTTCTTCTTCTTCCTCTTTTCGGTTTCTCTCTCTAATCTCTCTTTCTTTGTATTATTTTTTTTTGTGTGTGTGTTTGAATGAATTGTAATCTGGTGGGAGGTAGAGTGAGGAGTAAATAAGAGTGGTTATGGAAAGAATAAAAAGAAGGGTGTTGGGAAGAGGGGGAGTAGGGGTGTAGGGTGGTTATGGGAAAGACAAAAAGAAAATTGTTGGGAAGGGGGAGGTGTAGGTAGGGCGGCACAAGCATGGGTAAGGGGATCTATTTCCCTCATTATGGCAGCTAGGATTTGGTGTTTGAGTCGGGTTTTCGCGCGACGGAAAAAGGTGCGCGAGACGGTGATTTATGCAACTTCGAAATGCAATACAATTTCACCAATTATCGACACCAGAATTACATATGTTCTTTCTTGTTTTATCATGGGTGAATTTCTTTTAGGATTGTATTTTACTATCATTTATTCTCAATGTGAGACGATAAAGTTGATTATTAAATTTAGCGACTCGAGATCGCGGTAATCGCATTGTTACCAATCTTTCCATTTTATCACCTATTGATTTTAGCTTCATAAATATCTTTATTATTATTTTTTTTTATATAAACTCCTTTATATTTTATTGACGGATTTTACGGGTATTACAGGAGGTCTCTGGTTTTGAAAACCAGGTGGATTATAGGGCTTCTGTTAATGTGGTATGAATGGTTGTTGAATCTGATGGTGGGGATTCTGAATGTTGGTGCTTTTGTAGGACAAAAAAGGATGGTTCTTTGTGTTCTCATTATAGAAGCTTGAGAAAGCATTGCCCTGCCTGTATGCTTGGTAGGCATTGACTTGCTCTAGCGAACTCCTACATTCTTGAAAACTGTGTCCTCCAACCCAACATGTCTCACATACCACTACGTGGTTAGTGACGTTAACATGTTCCTTGGATTGGGAAGAGCTTCCTACTTGTTGCTGCAGAAGGGCTAATTGGGCTTCTAGGAATGCTACTTTGCTAGAATCTTCCTGCTTGGTTTTGAGCGGCATAGCACGTGAGTTGCTATATAGAGAGTCGTGAATTGCCATTGACTCGATAGTTGTACTAGCTATTTCTACATCGATCTGATCGAAACGACCATTGTTAGCGGAGTCGAGGATACGGTGCGATTCACCACAACAACCGTTGTAGAAGGTGATAGCTAAGAACCATGAATCAAGGCCATGATGAGGGCATTCTATTTGTAATTCTTTGTACCTTTCCAATGCCTCATAAAGGCTTTTATCGCCTCTCTGACGGAATCCAGTGATTTGACTTCGTAAGAGTGCGGTTCGTTCTGGTGGGAAGTACTTTTGATAGAAAGCAAGAGCTAGACCATCCAAGTCAGCTATTCCTAAGGCAACTCGGTCAAGGCTATTGATCCAAAGTTTTGCCTTTCCTGTTAAAGAGAAGGGAAAGAGCATTTCCCTAATCTGCTCTTGGGATACCCCAGTTTGTCTAATTGTGGAGCAATAGTCACAGAAGTTTTGAATATGAAGGTTGGGATCTTCTGTGGCATTGCCACCAAATTGACTTCTTTCTATTAAACTGATGAAGGCAGGTTTGATTTCAAAGTTTTGGGCTGTGATTTGGGGTGTAGCAATACCCCTTGGAAGTGTATCTGCAGTTGGTTTGGAATGGTCTGAAAGTCGAACCATTTTATTTTGTGAAAATGAATATGGAGTGTTGTTTGAAGGTTGATTGGTTTTTGAGAATGGAGATGAGAATGGATCTTCTTCTCCTTCAAGAATAGATAAAATATCCGAGTAATTCTCACGACTACGGTCTAAACTTGAAGTATCAGAAGCTTTTGAGATTTCGTTGAATTGCTTTCGTCTCCTAGGCAGAGTCCTTTCTAGATCGGGGTCTAAAGAGATAGGGGTCCCTAGTCTAGAAGATCTGGGCATAAGATTGAAAAGCTAAGATGAAAAATCAAGAGAGGTCGGAAGGAATTTGGGTTCCTAAAGACTAGATAAAAATAATTGCAATAAAAATCACAAGAAAAAGGAAAACTAAACCGTGCTCCCCGGCAACGGCGCCAAAATTTGATCGGGCCAGTCGCAAGCCCTGGACAAAGATAAATTACCCAGACTAGGCTAATAAAAAATTAATGTAATTAGGGAAGTACGGGTCGGTCCTCAGGGAGATGGTGTTTCCTATAGAATGTGAAATGTCTTGCAATTGGGTCTTATCTAACGAGTATCTGCGTTTTGGGGTTTTGATTTCTAAACTAATAAAAAGCATAAATGAAAACAAAATAAAAGCAAATCAAAACGAAAACAATAAAGCAGGTGATGAATTGGCAATGATAAAAAGAATCTAGGGAAGTAGGTTCACACATGTAGATTAACATATTGATGAAATTGGATTTAGTAAATGCAAATAATTCATTGTGAGTTCGTAAGAATGATGTGTTCATTACAATCATAGATCAGATGGTGTAGCAGGCTTTTAGGCAATTTACTAGGTCTTAATCTACCATGTCATGCTTTGTCTATTCAATTCACGTATTTCTACCTTGGAAAAGAATTCCATTCTAGTCAATGATTTTGATCAGGAGTCGTTAACTATCGTTATAGTCCAAACATGCATAGACACGATGTTTTAAAAGCACAATTTCTTTTAACCAATTATCATCTTTTAATCAACCTACATGGCTACCCTACACCCTAGAAAAATGACTACTCACTCATGGCGATATTTAGTTCTAAGATGATGATAATAATAAAAACTAGGATAGACATGTTTATTTGGTTTTGATAATATTTTAAGACTCTCTAATTGGCGATAATAACGACGCTAAATTGACAATCTAGGGAATTGAAATGATTACAACGATATTGAAATTGAATCTACAATAACATATAAACAAAATAGCAATCAAATAAGAAACATAAAGACTTTAAACAAAAGATAAAATAGGAATACCTAGATGACGATCAATATAAACAACCGTAATAGAAATTCCTTGCATAGAATAGTTGATCCATGGATTACAATACTTGTACCAAATAAAGTAGATTACAAAGATGGAACTTTTATTGATCTAGGCTAAGGATTTGATGTAGAAAAGACAGAAATAAACTAGAAACTAAGAACAAAAAGGGAAGAAGAAAATGAGAGAAGAGAGGCTAAGTTTCTCTCCTCCTAATCTAGGGTTTCTAATTGTGTAGAGAAGTGTATAAAGAGTGTGTGGTAGTATCTTGAAGTGTGGTGGCTGAAGCTTCTCATATAGCAGTAGGGTTTCGTGGGGGAGGGGTCATGCATTCATCACATAGGACAAAAAGGAGGAAGTCGAAGCAAAAGCTCGAATCAGCAAGGATACCCGATCGGGTACACCACTTACCCGATCGGGTAAATTGAAATCTTGGTCAATTTACTTTCGTTTCATCTCCTTTGGCCTATGACTTGACTTTCATTATCCCCCCTGACCTTTTGAGTCGGGTTGGTTGATAGGGTTTGATGTAAAATGATGATTTCTTCGCCTAACTGATTTATCTTCCGACAACTGCGAAACTGTCTTTGCTTCTTCTTTCTTTTGAATAAGTGAACCTTCTTGAAATTCCTTTGACTTAGTCAAGCTTGCTTCTTCAAATCGTTTAAGGAGTACGTTAAGACCTTTTGAATAACTGATTTATCTTCCGACAACGCAAAACTCAACCAAGGACCAGTTAAGACCTTTAGGATGTTTAAGGAGTACGTTAGAGGTTATAAGAATGTGGGTGTGTCATTGGAAGACTTTAAAAATTATTCAAGAGATATAAAGAAGTATTTAGTAGAAGGTGATGCTCAAATGCTCATTGAGCATTTTATGAAAATGAAACACATGTGTCCGTCGTTTTACTTCGATTTTGAGGTAGACTCTAAAGGTAGATTGTCACATACTTTTTTTGGGCTGACCCTATTAGTATAAAAACTTATTTGCTATTTGGGGACATGACATCCTTTGACACTACCTTTAGGGAAAATACTTGGTTGGTGTGTTATCTTTGGGGCAGGACTTCTTATTAATGAGGGGAAGGAGTCATTTGGTTGGTTATTTACGAAATTCCTAGAAGCTATGGGGGGTCGTCATCCAGTTTGTATGATAACTGATGAAGATGGGGGGATAGAAGAAGGAATGAAGATAGTCTTTAAAGATAAAGTGCAACATAGATATTGCATGTGGCACATATTAAAGAAGTCCCCTGAGAAGGTAGGGCATACAATATGTAAAGAAACTAGCAATCTGAAAGAGATAAACTTATGTGTTTGGGGTGAAGATGTGGAGCCGAATGAATTTGAGGAAAGGTGGAATACAATTGTGGAATCTCATGGGTTGTCGGATAATGGGTGGCTTAAAGAGAAGTATGGTATGAGAAATTTGTGGGTTCCAGCTTACTTTTGTGACTTGTTTTTAGGAGGTCTGATGAGAACAACCTCAAGGTTGGAGTCAGAAAATAATTTCTTTAGCAACTTCACTAATCCAAATTTGACCCTTGTTGAGTTTTGGATGAGATTTGAGAGTGCAATGGATTCACAAAGATGGACTCAATCAAAACTGATTGCACAATCAAAGAACTCATCCCCTTCGTTGTGTACTCCACTAGCCATAGAAAAGCATGCAGCAGAATTCTACACTCCAAAAATTTTCTTTGAGTTTCAGGAGGAATTAAAAGCAGCATGCTTTTCATGTGGTGTTGAGGATATACAAAATGATCTGGAACATGCAATTCAATACATCTCTATCATAGATCGAGATAGGGATAAATTGTATTTGGTTGGGTTAAAGCAGGAGACTTGCACTGTTGGACCATACTTAAGGAATATCATTTGAGAAGCATACTTGAAGATTTTTTTTATTTGACAGTAGCATGTATAACCATTTTAGGACTTTTTATTTGACATTTTGTATTTGGACTTTTTATTTGAACTTTTATTGTTGAACCTTTTTATTTTATAGAATTTTGACTTGTGAAGCCTTCAAAAATCACTTGAGAACGGACTCACTAAAGTCCACTTGAAAAATGGTCCTCTTATTCATGTGGGCTTGTTTTAATTTGGGCTCCTTCTATGACCATGCTTGGACTTGAATATTACGTATTTTATGCATGTAGGAGGTTTTTTCATGCACATAGACTGTTGTTTAATGCATGTAAAAGGCAATTATTAGAGGAACTTGAGAAATAGGATTAATTTATGTAGGGAACAATTAACTAAAAGTGATTAATTGATGAAGTTTGGGCTATATTAATACACAAATTGGTTGGCTATTTGATTTGTGCCACGAAAATGTTTGGATTGATGGCAGTAGAGGATATGGAGCGGCATGAATAGAGAATGTGGTGGGGCGGCGGGGATTGTGAAGTGATGGGGCGGAGATTGTTGACTTCGCAGCAAGGGACATTGTAGAAAACTAAACTGCGCGGCGTTGGAAGATGAGAGTATTAGTATTGGGCCAGTCATAATTTAGGGTCCGTTTTGAGTCCTGGTTTCCGCTTGTCGAGACGTGATGGTCACATTAGAATGAAAAGTAATAATTGTTTTGACAGAGGCCAGGTCCCAAAGATAACATATTTCATGCATGTACAAGATTTTTTCATGCACATAAACTTTTTTTTAATGCACTCATACGACAATTATTAAGGAACTTGGGAAATTTGATGAAATAATGTGGGGAAAACTTAAAGTACTTAATTTGGGCTTATTTCAATTTGGGCTGTGTCCCATATTAATATTAGTCTTTCAAACAATCATAGTTTTTTTTAGAAAAGACGACCCATGACAAATAGCTTAATTTGCTTTACAATTATTATTCATCAAGTTACCTAATTTTGGAACAACTTTGAGAACTGTTTTCCGCTTGTCTAGACGAGACGGTCATATTTTATATTTCGAGTACTGGTTTACACTAATCATTATTGTTTTGACACAGGCCAGTTCCCAAAGATAACATATTTCATGCATTTTGGAAGGTTGTTTCATGCACATAGACTATTTTTTAATGCATGTATAAGGCAATAATAGATCAGCTCATAACTGATGCCCTAGTAAAAGTGTTTTAAATAGATCCTATAAGTTATACGTCTTTACCACCTAAACTTACCGAAATATTTTAATAGATCCTATGGTCGATAATTACACTAACTGTACCACCCAAACATACCGAAATTAAATCTACAACTTTACTCCAGCCAAATCTTGCAAGGTTCAATGGTTGGAATGTAGGGTTAGGTTCATTGCTACTCCCTTCGAAAATCAAGTGTTTAGAAGATATTACCTTTCTCTTGTTTTGCTCCCATTTCATAAGTTCAAGAAGCATACTCTCACCAAATTCATCCAATCCTGCATATATATTTTTGACAACAATATTGAAAGTGTTGCAATAAAAAATGCTCAATAATGTGCAACTAATATAACTTATTTTAGACTACCTTACCTCAAAACAAGTCTCATCTATCCATGATGCTTGAAAACGCAAGTTTTCAAGCCACTTCAGCAGATAGACTCCGCAAGCATACCTATGACATTTGTTAAACATTTAAATATGGTTTGTATCCATCAAATATATTAAGATGAGTAATATAATTTAAGCATAATTTAAGTACGTAACGTACCTATTCTTTTGTTGAGGCACAGTCACAATCTCCCACTCAAAAGTTTTTATCTGCAACAGTCTTTTGTAACCCGGACGGTCTCTTGTGATGATCTCCAAGCAGGAAATAGCTATACAAAAACATTCAGATTATATAATCGACTCGAACATATAATGGTAAGCTGAAAATAAAGTCGGAACAAAGTTTTGGTTACAGGGAATATGACACAAGAAGAAGTTGTTGTGACAGTGATCTGATAAGTATTAATTTGTATGATTTTATCCCCTCATTTTAGCTAGATTTGATATGATTTATCCACTTTAAGAAGTGGTTTTATGAGCTAATCTCTCCTTTGTAGTATTTCTCGTGCTTTAATGTCATTTGTAGGAATTGAGTCGTTTCTACTTCAAATCCCGTCATTTGAAGGAAATATGAGCAAGGAGAAGCTAAGAAGGACGATTAAGTTAGGTTAAGATGGCATGCTATAAAGATCTAGAGGTTCCGAGTGAAAGGGAACAAGTTTCAAGTCATTCCGAGCTCATATGCACAAGTTGCGACGGTTTTGCTATTCGTCGACGAAAGTCATCTCAAACCTTATGCTCCGACCCTTAATCCTTGGGGACATGACCAAGCTCAAATAGGGGAGGAAATGAGGCCCAAGAGGTGTTAGTTACGTCCTCGTTCGAATCTAAAGTCAATGGGGTCAAGACAAATCACGTCAAATGCCAAGGGAAGATCAACCGAAAGTCAAAATGCATATAGGGCTGCAAATCCGATCGGGTTTACCATCAATCCGATCGCGTTCACCAAATTCTACGCATCTTCTCTTCATCTCCCTCTCTTTAATGCAAGGCTTAATGGCTTGTTTAATGGGCATGAATCCGGACGCATTTGGGCAGCCTCTCAACCTTATAAATAGCCTATTACTAAAATGTACAAACACTTCTCTCTTTACACAACCCTAGATTAGAACTAGAAAACCCTAGCGTCCATTTTACATTTTTAGCGTCTTTAGTTTAGTTTTTTCTTTCATTCTCCATTTTTGTAGTTTTAGTTTTAGATCTAGTTTTCTCTAGTCTAGTTTAGTTCTAAGTTTCCTTCAATTGTAATTGTTCTACTTGTAATTGGAATTCTAGTTTCCGGGTTTGCATTTTCCTATTCAAGTTCCTATTCCATTTCAATCTTTGCTCATCCTTTCCGGTTATCCTTATTCTTGTTTTTACATTATAGTTTCATTTTCTTTTAGTATTTCCTTTATCATGTTTATCATTCTTAGTTTTATAATCTTAGTTTCCCTTTCATTGTTAATCATGCATAAGTAATCATTGTCCTAGGGGAAGGGTTAACATGTCTAATTAATTTATAAGTATAAATTGATTCCGGGTAGAATTGTTTTAGTTGTCTCTATTTCTTGTTTGATTTTCATGATAAACTTTGATGTAAGGCCTTAATAAATTGTTTATACTTGTAAATTTCCGTCTCAAGGGTGAGAGTCGAGATGAAAATTAAAGGAGTGGCAAGAATATTTTAATGACCTAGCTAGGCTGAAAAGACGTTAGGACCCGTTAAAAAGTCGGTATGAATCCGAAAGGAATATACCATTTAAAGACTTGGACAACTATGATTTTTCTAAACCCGTAATCAACTTTGCTTTTAAATTGATTAGCATGTGAACCCTGATCCCTAGATCCTTTTCTTTATTGTATTGTTATCATTTTTATTATAGCATTTATTAATTAGTGACAAACATTTGCCAATCGTACAAGATAGAGTTCTAACCATAACTATTCACAAGTACCTCCCGTCTCCCCGAGATCGACCCCTTACTTCCCTAATTACATTAATTTGTTGTTAGCCTAGTTTGGGTTATTTATCTTTGATTAGGGTATGCGACAACCCTGTCAAATTTTGGCGCTGTTGCCAGGGAGCACGATTTTGTTTATTTGTGATTAGTAGAGTTTTACCTTGTCTTTTTTTTTTTTTTTCTTTTCTTTTGTCTTGAGGAACACTTTTTCCTTGAGATTTTTTTCACCTTTTCCTTGTAGTATAGTGACTCTTTTCACATAATATGAATTCATTATGCTTCATAAACTTGTTCTAATGCTTATGTATCATGTATTGACTCATGTTTATCATATTTAAACTTATATGATTCCCTATTCTCATGTTTGGTGACGGTTTTTGGTATGTACCCACTTTGAGTCGGTTTTTACAAACGTTACGGTTTGAGCACTATTTTGTCTTGTGCTTTGTACTCTCATTCCCTTGGCTACCTTCCCGTTCGTAAGGCTGGAATGTCGGAATGGAGAGGTATCCTACTGCTTAAATGCATGTGTTAGTGGGCATACGACGACGTTGTTGGGAGTTGAACGCTTGCGTTGATCGACCCGGCCGTCAAATGTTGTGTACTTGCGAGGTGGTGTTATTTGCATGTAGCGTACCGCATGTTATGAGGCTTGAGCTCGTTTCCGCCTCTTTCGTGAATTGATCTACCGAATTTGGGGTACTCGGCATATATATTGTAAGACCGAGTCTTGGATGCGAAACGTTTATCGCATGTCGAATCGGAAATGTGATTCCGAGAATCTGGCCGGTTTAGACTAGGACCGCATTTTATCGTCGTGCTACCAGGAGGAAATAGTCTACAGGCAAAAGTAGCATCGCGTATGAGTTCAGGGAAATGTGATCCCGTGGATGCCTTTTAATCATACTTGCCTGTACACGATGCTAGTGCGTTTCATTTACCGTGAGAGATGTCGTCTTGTGTCGTTCTTTGAATGCGTGATTTCATGATATTATTCATGGTCATTGCATGATTGGACACCGTCATTTGTCTTGGTTCGTGAATGGATGATAATATGTTGGATTTATTGTGATCATCGCATGACTTGACTTGGTTTGTCTGTCGAGTCTCAATCTTATCAATCTTATACCGCTAACGGTGAGATGCAAGCCCTAGTGAGCGTATTCGGTTGCCTAAGAGTGTCTTTCCCGAGTCTTTGAATAACATGATGGTTTCGGATTTGATTTCCATATGCTCTTATCATTATTTATCGAATTGCCTATCTATCCTTATCGTATCTCACATGTAATCTATATATGCATGATTTTACTTTTGTATTTCCTTATATGTACGTTTAATGTGATATGGCTGGGAAACCCGGAGTTACTCCCCACTGACTGTGGCGTTCATGTTTTTCATGGATGAACAGGTTGCTTGATTGGATGGCTTTTTGCTTGTGGTATTTTGGGTTCGGGTGTGAGCTAGCGGGCGTTGTCCCTGGATGAAACACCTCTAGACGATTTTAGCTTGTATGCTAAACACTTTTACTTGTTAATATTTTGGAGAGACTTCGTCTCTTGATGTAGTATAATTCGTACTTTAGTTTGTAATATTTGACACTCCTCGTATTCTTTCCTTGCATGTATAAAAGTTTTTAAAACTTCTTATTTCCGCTATATAATTCACATGCTTGTTTGTTTTATATTTCCGCATTCGCGAGGATTGTCACATACATTGCTACCCTACACCCTAGAAAAACGACTACTCACTCATGGCAATATTTAGTTCTAAGATGATGATAATAATAAAAACTAGGATAGACATGTTTATTTGGTTTTGATAATATTTTAAGACTCTCTAATTGGCGATAATAACGACGCTAAATTGACAATCTAGGGAAATGAAATGATTACAACGATATTGAAATTGAACCTACAATAACATATAAAGAAAATAGCAATCAAATAAGAAACATAAAGACTTTATCATCACCTACTTCTAGTGTCAGTTTTCCATTCTTAACATAGATTACTGCTCCTGCAGTTTGTAAAAATGGCCATCCTAAAATAATAGGGATTTGAGAATCTTCAGCCATATCTAGTACGATGAAATCGACGGGAATAAAAAACTTTCCTACTTTGACAGGCACATCTTCTAAAACTCCCATAGGTTGTTTTAGAGAACGGTCTGCCATTTGCAGAGTGATACTGGTGCATTTGAGAATTCCCATATTGAACTTTGCACATATGGAATAGGGCATGACGCTTACACTGGCACCTAGATCGCATAGAGCTTTATCGATTGTGTAGGTGTCTATAGTGCAAGGTATAGAGAAACTACCGGGATCCTTTAACTTAGGAGGGGACTTCTTTTGTAACAAAGCACTGCACTCAGCTGTGAATGCTATGATTTCAACATCATCTAAAGTCCTCTTCTTCATTAAGATATCCTTCATGAATTTTGTGTAAGAATGGATGTGAGTGATTAATTCAGTGAAGGGAACCGTTACATGGAGGTTTTTGACTACTTCCATGAATTTGCTAAACTGGGTTTCCTTATGCTTTCTCCTCAAACGTTGGGGAAATGGAACTTGGATTTTGATGGGTTCCTTCACAGGTTCATCCTTCTTTTCTTTGTTTTCCGCTTCCTTAGCGGTGGATGGTTGGGAATATTTTTGGCTCTCTACTGGTATTGGCTCAACTATTGTTTTCTTGGGTTGCTGAGGTTCCTTATAAGTGGCACCACTCCTAAGGGTGATAGCATTAGCGGTGTCCCTCGGTTCCTCACCATGAGGTGGGAGTTGGCCTTGTTTCCTTTGGGTATTAGAGGCAGCCAATTGGCCCATTAGAGTTTCAAGCATCTTGATGACAGCATTTTGAGCTTGATCACTCTTTTGAAGTTGAGCAAACATTGAATCTTATTTTTGAACAACTTGGAGAAGCATGGATTCAATTTTGCTTAGACTTGAGTCATTGGGTTGGCTTTGATTTTGGGGTGGTTGGTGTTGAGGTTGGTGTTGGTGTTGGTAAGATTGATTGAAGTTAGGTTGAAATGGAGGTGTAACACCCCCATAATCCGTTATAATTAAAAATAGAGTTTTCATGTAAAATTCGGAATATGGATGTGTCACATTTGAACCAATTGTAGTATAAGTATTTAAATCATGTAATTCAAAGGGGTAAATGTCCACGTGAATTAAAAACCAAAGAGTAAAATCCGATTACAACCAAATCCAAATGTTTGCGGAAGCGAATAAGTTTGATGATGCAAAATAAAGATAATTGTCTAAACATTGGTTTCCAATAAAACAATAACGCGCGCGCTCTCCCGTGGTTCCCACGTCCTAGTTCCTTGGATTACCTGTCACACGATCTGCTCTCACAATAGTGGTCATAGCAGTTCCAATTAAGGACAAAAACAAAAGAGGGTCAACAATAATGTTGAGTAAGGTAAACAATCCAAAAATAAATAAATAAGAGTTTTACTTAAAATTTAGAATTCATAAGAAAGTAGAATATCATTGAGAAGTTCAAGTTTCTAAATAAGGAAATCCGATCCAAAATAGTTAGTCCTTCCAAATCTTAAAACACTTTCCTTCGAAGAAAACATTTCTTCACTTTCTTTAGTAAGTAATGGATAGAGGCCGTATGGAGAGGATTCCCTCGCCCTAGTCCGGATAAGACGGGGTTCACCAAACCATGTACAATAACTGTCCAAAAATCCCGAGTGTGCACACCCCTCCAAGGGCCAACCCCAAGGAGGAAGATAAGAGGACGGGGTCTCGATCAACTAACCCCCACCAGAAGCTCTGTATAGGAGGTCCCCTTTTATTATTTGGGAACAACCTACCCCTCTACCAAAACCGTTCAAACCAAAAATCGAAACCCTTTCCAAACAATTAAATCCACTTCTTGAGATTAACCATCTCCATAATTTGTACAAAAGATCAAACGGTTTTGGTTTTTCAAACTCTTAAAAGTTATGAGTCCTTTATTATATTTCAACACTTCAAAGGATGGAATAACATCAATTATTTTTCGATATTTCATAACAATAATCCAAACTTATAATAACAATCATTATAAACATTATACACAATATAACATTTGAAACAATACTCAATAGTTCAAGAAAAGTGTATGGACAAGCGTTTCCCTTACCTTATGAGCTGGTCTAGAAGTTTAAAGTGCTTCTTCTACAAATCCTGAGTCTACAATATACATAAAGTACTCGTTACTAAATTATTCCAGATGGTCCTTAACTAGTTCAATTGATTTTATGCATTTTACTCGGTTTTTGTTATGTTTCTATTTTTAACGTTTTGTTCCGAGTTTTATTCTTAAGAAAGCAAACTAAGTTCATGGTCAGAATATTTAAGAGTATTTTATCAAGTTGGTGCTTTTAGTTTAACAAGTTATAGCTTATACACTTGCTTTATACAAGTTCATTATCTCATACATACTTTACGGTTTTACAGATTCTGAACAGTGACTTCAAAACGTCATAACTCCTTCGTTACTTAAATTTTTGAGGTAAGACAAGTGAGGTTGGATTCTTTAAGATGTCCTACAACTTTAAGTGTCAAATACTAACAGTCGAAAAATGAATCTAAGGCCTCTGAAATTTCTGTTTAGTAAAGCGTGACGGTTTCCGAGTCACAGAAAGTTTTGGGCTGGTTCGGGTGTTTAAATAGTCGAAATATAGGTTTACAAAAGGCCAACATGCAAGTATTTCACTAAAGTTTATCATAGTCAAATATTAAGAATTTATCTTTAGTATAACTTTATTTACTAGTGGTCTATTCGAAAATGGTAGATTCTCAACTATCAATCTAAAGAACAATATTTTATTAGATTTCCAGATTGTCATTTTGTGTTGTAAAAATCATATAACATCAAATACTTATTATTCTTGGACGAAACCAACTCCAATAGGTCTATTATTTAGTCTATCAACTTTTATGTACATACAATGTTAGCCAAAAATAGGTTTAAGATGTACTATTGGTCGGATCTTTAACTAGTGGTCAGAATATGAGTCACAAAATGTTTTTAAGTATATTACAAAGATTATAAATTCAAATGAGTTGATTCCAGGTCCTAATATACTCTATACTCATTGAATTTCATTGTGGTAAAAGGGTTTGTCCTAAATAATCATTTAAGTTACTTTTTATGACACAAATATTGGGACTAGCAGATTCGATTATCCAGAATCATGTTCTTTTTGTATGATTTTTCATTTGCAAACGACACATGGGATTATGACAAAATTTTGTACACTGGTTTTAGACAGGAAGAACTACGACATATATTTTTTTCATAGTAATAAAACAATTCTAAGTCGGATTTTTATTCTGTTAATTATCAACCTCCGGATTTGACACTTTGATGATTGTTATGTGCTTAAGTTCATGCATGCATGAATGAAAACTTGTTTAATTATTGTTCTACGATTTAAACTAAATGAATAGGTGTTCTTAAGGTTAATAAACATAAAATGGTGGTTTAGACATTCTCACCAAGTGAGGATCTTGGTGCTAAGGCTAGATCCTCCTCCTTATGCTCCCTCCTTCTTCTTCTTCTTCCTCTTTTCGGTTTCTCTCTCTAATCTCTCTTTCTTTCTATTATTTTTTTTTTTGTGTGTGTGTTTGAATGAATTTTAATCAGGTGGGAGGTAGAGTGAGGAGTAAATAGGAGTGGTTATGGGAAGAATAAAAAGAAGGGTGTTGGGAAGAGGGGGAGTAGGGGTGTAGGGTGGTTATGGGAAAGACAAAAAGAAAAGTGTTGGGAAGGGGGAGGTGTAGGTAGGGCGGCACAAGCATGGGTAAGGGGATCTATTTCCCTCATTATGGCAGCTAGGATTTGGTGTTTGAGTCGGGTTTTCGCGCGACGGAAAAAGGTGTGCGAGACGGTGATTTATGCAACTTCGAAATGCAATACAATTTCACCAATTATCGACACCAGAATTATATATGTTCTTTCTTGTTTTATCATGGGTGAATTTATTTAAGGATTGTATTTTACTATCATTTATTCTCAATGTGTGACGATAAAGTTGATTATTAAATTTAGCGACTCGAGATCGCGGTAATCGCATTGTTACCAATCTTTCCATTTTATCACCCATTGATTTTAGCTTCATAAATATCTTTATTATTATTATTTTTTTTATATAAACTCCTTTATATTTTATTGACGGATTTTACGGGTATTACAGGAGGTCTCTGGTTTTGAAAACCAGGTGGATTATAGGGCTTCTGTTAATGTGGTATGAATGGTTGTTGAATCTGATGGTGGGGATTCTGAATGTTGGTGCTTTTGTAGGACAAAAAAGGATGGTTCTTTGTGTTCTCATTATAGAAGCTTGAGAAAGCATTGCCCTGCCTGTATGCTTGGTAGGCATTGACTTGCTCTAGCGAACTCCTACATTCTTGAAAAATGTGTCCTCCAACCCAACATGTCTCACATACCACTACGTGGTTAGTGACGTTAACATGTTCCTTGGATTGGGAAGAGCTTCCTACTTGTTGCTGTACAAGGGCTATTTGGGCTTCTAGGAATGCTACTTTGCTAGAATCTTCCTGCTTGGTTTTGAGCGGCATAGCACGTGAGTTGCTATACTGAGAGTCGTGAATTGCCATTGACTCGATAGTTGTACTAGCTATTTCTACATCGATCTGATCGAAACGACCATTGTTAGCGGAGTCGAGGATACGGTGCGATTCACCACAACAACCGTTGTAGAAGGTGATAGCTAAGAACCATGAATCAAGGCCATGATGAGGGCATTCTATTTGTAATTCTTTGTACCTTTCCCATGCCTCATAAAGGCTTTCATCGCCTCTCTGACGGAATCCAGTGATTTGACTTCGTAAGAGTGCAGTTCGTTCTGGTGGGAAGTACTTTTGATAGAAAGCAAGAGCTAGACCATCCAAGTCAGCTATTCCTAAGGCAACTCGGTCAAGGCTATTGATCCAAAGTTTTGCCTTTCCTGTTAAAGAGAAGGGAAAGAGCATTTCCCTAATCTGCTCTTGGGATACTCCATTTTGTCTAATTTTGGAGCAATAGTCACAGAAGTTTTGAATATGAAGGTTGGGATCTTCTGTGGCATTGCCACCAAATTGACTTCTTTCTATTAAACTGATGAAGGCAGGTTTGATTTCAAAGTTTTGGGTTGTAGCAATACCCCTTGGAAGTGTATCTGCAGTTGGTTTGGAATGGTCTGAAAGTCGAACCAGTTTATTTTGTGAAGATGAATATGGAGTGTTGTTTGAAGGTTGATTGGTTTTTGAGAATGGAGATGAGAATGGATCTTCTTCTCCTTCAAGATTAGATAAAATCTCCGAGTAATTCTCACGAATACGGTCTAAACTTGAAGTATCAGAAGCTTTTGAGATTTCGTTGAATAGCTTTCGTCAACGTGTCTAATTAATTTATAAGTATAAATTGATTCCGGGTAGAATTGTTTTAGTTGTCTCTATTTCTTGTTTGATTATCATGATAAACTTTGATGTAAGGCCTTAATCAATTGTTTATACTTGTCAATTTCCGTCTCAAGGGCGAGAGTCGAGATGAAAATTAAAGGACTGGCATGAATATTTTAATAACCTAGCAAGGCTGAAAATACGTTAGGACCCGTTAAAAAGTCGGTATGAATCCGAAAGGAATATACCATTTAAAGACTTGGACAACTATGATTTTTCTAAACCCGTAATCAACTTTGCTTTTAAATTGATTAGCATGTGAACCCAGATCCCTAGATCCTTTTCTTTATTGTATTGTTATCATTTTTATTATAGCATTTATTAATTAGTGACAAACATTTGCCAATCGTACAAGATAGAGTTCTAACCATAACTATTCACAAGTATCTCCCGTCTCCCCGAGATCGACCCCTTACTTCCCTAATTACATTAATTTGTTGTTAGCCTAGTTTGGGTTATTTATCTTTGATTAGGGTATGCGACAACCCTTTTTTTGGCGCCGTTGCCGGGGAGCACGGTTTTGTTTATTTGTGATTAGTAGAGTTTTACCTTGTCTTTTTCTTTTTTTTTTTCTTTTCTTTTGTCTTGAGGAACACTTGTTCCTTGAGATTTTTTTCACCTTTTCCTTGTAGTATAGTGACTCTTTTCAGGTAATAGGAATATTTTCTTTCAAAGGGATTGCTTTATTTTCTCTCAATGACTATCTATTTCCAACCTCCACAATGCGAGAATGAGCCTTTCCATGAATACCTCGACCGATTTTATAGCTATTATAACCATATTATCTCTCTTGGGTATACCCTTGATGAGACCTATATGAGACATGTCGTGCTTCATGGAATGCTCATTGAGTGTCGTAGCCTGGCTATGCAATTGAGTGGTGGAAGTCTTTATCAGAAGAGAGGAGAGGAACTTTGGATTTTCTTGAACTTTATGGCATCCCAATCTTGGGAAGAAACGCACCGGCGGTTGAGAATCCAAGAGCAACTCAATGAAATCATGGCTCAAGTTCAAATGCTCAAAGGGCAAAAGGAAGAACCCGCGTTTAAAAGAAGTAATTCAATCAATTTTCCTTATGCCTTTTCAGCCCCCCCATGTGAGTCTAATTTCTCCTATGCTTTTTCATGCCCCCCATGTGAGTCTAATTCTCCCCAATCATATGAATTAATAGATGACAATGATGATGGTCCAACCTTTTCTATTGAAAGTCACTCTAGTGTCGTTCCATTTGACAATTTTGAGACCCCCATTATTGATATTGACCATATGGTAGTCGAGACTTTAGACAAGGATGTTGTTAAGCCCATTTGTGACTCCAATGGAGAGTCATCAAATTTCTTTGAAAATTCCTTCGCTAAGGATATTCCAGATTTATTTGAAAATGATACTGGGTTTTGTGAACCTAGCCTTGAAATTAAGTGGGATCACCCACCCATTTTTGATTCCCAATCCTTTGATTCACCCTACCCCCAATTAGAGTCCACTAATGATATTTTGGGAACTAATTGTTTGTTCCATGATCTTAAACATTTCACTCCATCTCTCACTGACGAGTGGAGCAGTTCAGTGGTCATCTATGAAGTTTGTCATGCGCCCAATGATAAGATATATCAATTCTTACCTTCAATATTTCATGCCTATATCTTGTCAATTGCTTACATATGTTTTTGTATAGCTCATGCGCAGGTATATGATCGACTTCTAAAGGCATTGACATGCTTTTTAAGGCACAAAGAATGATTTTCATTAATAAAGAGTCTAGCAAGACATTTAAATAAAGCTTCGCGGGAGGCAACCCGTGTTTTATTATATTTTTGTTATGAAATAAATTATTTTTGTTGGACAATTTAATAATGTTAATTTTTAAATAATTCATTTGGTTTTGGTTCTAATAGCTTTGAAAATAAGACAATAGTTTTATCTAGTATTGTAGTAGCTTGTCCATTGTCAAAAGATCATGCAAGAGCCGAAAAGTCTATTTGATGTTCCTTATGCTGCGCCGTTATGTAAATCTCAACCTTGTTTTGCATTTTCCCTATGCCCACGTTGTTTCGGGATGTGTTTCATTGTGCTCTATAAGCTACTTGATGGGATTTGCATTTGGTTGGATTGATTGTTGCTCGTCTCCCTTGTCCTTGTCATGTTTGTTATTGTATGCTTGCTTGAGGACAAGCAAGGGTTTAGCTTGGGGGAGTTTGATAAGTGTTAATTTGTATGATTTTATCCCCTCATTTTAGCTCTATTTGATATGGTTTATCCACTTTAAAAAGTTAATTTATGAGCTAATCTCTCCTTTGCAGTATTTCTTGTGCTTTAATGTCATTTGTAGGAATTGAGTCGTTTCTACTTCAAATCCCGTCATTTGAAGGAAATATGAGCAAGGAGAAGCTAAGAAGGACGATTACGTGAGGTTAAGATGTCATGCTATAAAGATCTAGAGGTCCCGAGTCAAAGGGAACAAGGTTCTAGTCATTCCGAGCTCATATGCACAAGTTGCGACGGTTTTGCTATTCGTCGACGAAAGTCGTCGGAAACCTCATGCTCCGACCCTTAACCCTTGGGGACATGATCAAGCTCAAATAGGGGAGGAAATTAGGCCCAATAGGTGTTAGTTACGTCCCCGTTCGAATCTAAAGTCAATAGGAGTCAGATAGATCAAGTCACGTACCAAAGGAGATGAAACGAAAGTCAATTGACCAAGAGTGCAACTTCCCCGATCGGGGATCCATAAACCCGATCGGGTATGTCTGCTGATGAACGCTTCTTGGCTCTTCTTCTACCATGCCTTAATGGAGTGCTTTATTAGGTTGTCTAGGGTATGAATTTGGACGAAACACAGCAGCCTCTCAACCCTATATATAGCCTATGCATCACACACAAATAACATGTACAAAAACACTTCTCTCTTTAGTTTAGTTTTTCTTCTTTCTCTCATCTTTCTTAGTTTAGTTTAGTTTAGTTTTCTCTAGTCTAGTTTAGTTCTAAGTTTTCTTCAATTGTATGGTTCTACTTGTAATTGGAATTCTAGTTTCCGGGTTTGCATTTTCCTATTCAAGTTCCTTTGCTCATCCTTTCCGGTAATCCTTGTTCTTGTTTTTACATTATAGTTTCATTCTCTTTTAGTATTTCCTTCATAATGTTTACCATTCTTAGTTTTATAATCTTAGTTTCCCTTTCATTGTTAATCGTGCATAAGTAATCTTTGTTCTAGGGGAAGGGTTAACATTTCTAATTAATTTATAAGTATAAATTGATTCCGGTAGAATCGTTCTTTGTTGTCTCTATTTCTTGCTTGAATCTCGTGATAGACTTTGTTTAATGGCCATAAACAATTGTTTGTACTTGTCAATTTCCGTCTCAAAGGCGAGAGTCGAGATGAAAATTAAAGGACTGGCAAAAATAGTTTAATGACCTAGCAAGGCTGAGAAGACGTTAGGACCCGTTAAAAAGTCGGTATGAATCCGAAAGGAGTATACCATTTAAAGACTTGGACAAGTATGATTTTTCTAAACCCGTAATCAACTTTGGTTTTAAAATTATTAGCATGTGAACCCTGATCCCTAGATCCTTTTCTTTATTGTATTGTTATCATTTTATTATAGCATTTAGTAATTAGTGACAAACATTTGCCAATCGTAAAAGGTAGAGTTCTAACCATAACTATTCACAAGTATCTCCCGTCTCCCCGAGATCGACCCCTTACTTCCCTAATTACATTAATTTGTTGTTAGCCTAGTCTGGGTTATTTATCTTTGATTAGGGTATGCGACAACCCTGTCATGATCCATAAAACAAACGTAATAATGACATATTTCTCGCTGAGATAAGCGATTTAAAAAAATATCAGGTCAATCCAACACACGAACACATGATCATGCAGCGAGGTAGGCATAAAATCATACCGTTTCAACCAAAAATGTACGTCTTGCATCAGGGCGCCGTGGCAATCTGGAGTCAAGTATGAAATTTTTCCTTTTATCAAAGTCCGAAACACAAGCAAACTAATGTTCTTTGAGCACGCAGAAAGGAAAGAACGCCTGAAATATTTACAAACATGCGGAAATGAAATTGATACAATAAAAACCGTCATGATACACAATCAGTGATAATTATTTATTTACCAGTTGGGCTTTGGCTAAATTTTGGGGTAAATAGTCAAGCTTAATGTATTGGCTTCGAAAACTGTCTCTTGGAACAACATCCTGAAAGGTGACTGTATGTTTCATAAACTAGATATTAGACATTTCTAATATCATAATACAATTAGTTTACTCATAAACTAATTAGATCTTATGCATGCATAACAAAAATATAAAGATAAGAAAAAACTTTTCCTTACATTGATCTTATAACAAATTTGGGCACAAAATAGGACTCCTTCCTACTTTGTTCTTGAGCTTATATGTTGAGGATGAACTCCTAGTTTCAATAGTAGAAACTCTCCTCTTGATTGCACCCAAGACTATCTCTTAATACCAATAATAATTTTACTAGAAATATTATTAGTGACCTTAAAATAAAATCTAATCTTAATAATATTACTACAATAGCAACATATATTGAAGATCTAAGACTTTAGAACAAAATACTCATAAACTCTTTTATGAGAGATGTTAGTGAGATAAGGAGATTTGATAAAAATGAAATGTTTCACCAAAATGAGAACTTATTCTCATACGGTTATGGGGGTGGCTGTGGCCGGTCATGCATGTCTTGGGGAGCCCCAAGCATGCTCAAATTTTGTTCTAATCAAAATGTTAGCATAGGTCTAGCTAGTATTAGGTATTATGATTGTGTTTTACAATTAAAGTCAACAACCAATTAACACCCTAAATCTACCCACCATGACCGGCCCCCCACCATAACATGGAGTCCATTTTATCTTTGTAATTTTATCATTTGTAATGTGGTATGTCATGTACCATGTCACATGACATAAGGATAAATAAATGTATATTTAACAATTTAAATATCATTTCACATTATGTAACAAAAACAAATAGTAATTCATAATTACATATATAAAATGGGTCACATTAAGTCCAGTTGATATAATCTACAACCCTTTGTAATTATAATCAACTAATCATTCTTATCTCAAATTGTTTCATAAACAATAATCAATTTTAGTAATAAAATATTTAAATTACAAAAATTGCGTCTTATTTAATCTTATTACAATAAGACATAAATTTTCACTCACACGTAAAATTTGTTCACTTTTAAGGATTTAATTAATCTGTATCGATATACAATTAATTAACTTTACAATAAAGGGAATGGTCCTATAGGTGTGACCTTAATGGATCAACTGATCACCACCGTCATACGACAGTAACGTCAAACTCTAGTATGCCAATCGTTACCGATTAATGTTGACCAGTTGACTATAATATTTATCATCCCTTAGTATTCTTATTATTGAGATTTAATTATGTGATCGCACTATTGTTGAGGACACTTACTCCAACAATCTCCCCCTTGTCCGAGATAAGTGTGCGTCACCAATTCTCTTGTCCTATTACAATCTCCCACTCAATGCAAGGTGTCTTGCAGGTCGTACTTGAATATGATCATATCATGAGTGGTTTCCTCGATCTGGAGAGTAACTGTCTGACTGGAATTATCTAACATAGATACCTTCCGAGCGTCGCCACGGATTTTCAGCTTACTCCTCCTCGAGTGGCCTTGAGATTTTAAAACAACCCTGACAAGGGGTGGACAAATCCTATTGCATTATTCCCTTCAAATAGCACAGCTCTTCATGCTCCATAAGATGCCCATTTAACCCCAGTTACGAATGTCGTGGAGCATAAATCAAAATCACTCTGAAACTATGCCAGCTTAGGCGAACAATCTTTAGTCAAAGAATTGACTCAAAAAGAATACTATAGTAGCTCTTGCCACGACCAGGCTATAAGAGTTGCCAGAACTCTATAAGCGGTCACTTCCCGACAGAGTGTCTCATACAGTCTGCCTATGTGATCGATAGGTCATCCCTATGACCCTATGACACTTGAACTTGCCATCAATCGCACCACAATATAGTCACTTCGAGGTATGACTGCACATAAGTGACTATGGGTCAATACCATGTTAATCCAGTTCACTTTAATGGGGTCCAATTGCCTCTACAACCCATTTAGATATAACAAATTTATAAATAAAAGTTAAAAATATAACTCAAACGATAAAAGTGATTATCATATATGATTAATAAAAACACAATTTTTATTTCATATCTCATAATCTTATACAAATTTGGCATGCGTTTAAGACCCATGGAAACAACATGTTGGTCATGCTTAGCGTGCGATAAGGGCTTGGTTAAGGGATCAGAAATGTTATCATTTCTCCCAACCTTACCTATCTTAATCTCCTTCCTTTCAAAGTAATCTCTTATGACATGAAATTTTCTAAGTACATGTCTAGACTTGTAACTAGACTTGGGCTCTTTAGCTTGAAAGATCGCCCCACTGTTATCACAAAAGATCGTGATAGGATCCTTGGCATAAGGGACTACCCTTAGCACCTCTAAAAACTGCCTTATCCAAAAAGCTTCCTTAGCAGCCTCAGATGCTTCAATGTACTCAGCCTCCGTTGTAGAATCCGCAATAACCGACTCTTTGAAGCTTTTCCAGCTAACCGCACCTCCATTTATCATATAAATAAAGCCACCTTGAGATTTCATATCATCCCTATCGGTTTGGAAACTTGAATCAGTGTAACCCTTAGCACATAATTCAGAGTCTCCTCCAAACACTAAGAATGTATCCTTAGTCCTTATCAAGTACTTAAGGACATTCTTTACGGCTATCCAGTGACTCTCACCTGGATTGGCTTGATATCTATTTGTCACTCTTAAAGCATACGAGACATCTGGACGTGTGCATATCATGGCATACATGATTGATCCTACGGCAGAAGCATAGGAGACGATTGATTTCATGCGTTCAACTTCTTCAGGTTCGGTGGGTGATTGAGACTTGCTCAAAAAGATCTCACTACCCATAGGAACAAGACCTCTCTTGGATTTGTTCATTTTGAATCGTCGAAGAATCTTATCCATATAAGATTCCTGACTTAAAGCCTATATCCTCTTTGATCTATCTCTATAGATCCGGATACCTAATATGCGTTGTGCTTCTCCTAAATCTTTCATTTGGAAATGATTTCTTAACCACCCCTTGACAGAGGTAAGCATTGGTAAATCATTCCCAATGAGAAGTATGTCATCTACATACAATATAAGGAAGACAACATTGCTCCCACTAAATCTCATGTATAAACATGGTTCTTCGACACTTCGAGTGAAACCATTTTGTTTTATAACATGATCAAAACGATGGTTCCAACTTTTCGTTGCTTGCTTAAGACCATAAATGGATCTCTTAAGCTTGCATACTTTGTTAGGATCTTTTGGATTTATAGAACCCTCAGGTTGCATCATATACACTTCCTCCTCTAAATACCCATTTAGGAAGGCGGTTTTGACATCCATTTGCCATATTTCATAGTCATGAAATGCGGCAATCGCTAACATTATCCGAATAGATCATAGCATGGCTACAGGAGCAAAAGTTTCGTCATAGTGAAGACCATCAATTTGAGTGAAACATTTTGCACCTAGCCTCGCCTTGTAGACATCATCATGTCCTTCTATGCCATTCTTTACTTTAAAGATACATTTGCATTGAAGAGGTCTCACATCTTTAGGCAAATCAACCAAGTCCCAAACTTGATTTTCATACATAGAATTCATTTCGGATTTTATGGCTTCTAGCCATAAATTGGAATCCGGACTAGAGATGGCAGCTTTGTAGGTCGTGGGTTCATCACTTTCTGTAACAACCCGAAAAGTACCCTATTTTTCTAGTGAAAATATTTTACGGATACTTTTCAGCAAATTTAAGTTTTTAATTTAGAATTTATTGTTTCAAGTCGAATTTTGAATTTCCGAATTCGTATTTGGAATTTCTGCGAGATTCCATGAGAATCCCGTTTTTAAGTCAACTTTGACTTTTGTTGACTTTTCCGACTCACCACGTAATTTGAAAGACCAAAATTATATTTAAAAAAATAATAAATTTAATTTATTTTTATTAAGATTTATTTTAATTTATGATAATTTAATATAATTATTTTGAATTTATTCGGAATTTAAGAGAAGGCTTTACGGTTTAATCCCGAACGTCATTTAACTATTCCCGAGTCGACTTAAATCCCGAAACAAACCCGAAACCCGACTTTGGCATGAGTCACACGCCCCATGTCATCTTTTTCCACTCACTTTAGATATTTTCATTCTTTCGATTAAACTAATAAGAATATCTAAGATATTTGTTACTGTATCGATCCGTCAAATTAAATTACGCAAATCGCTTCAAAAACAGACCCGATTCTTCTTACATCACACGGCTCCCCTCTTCCTCTAATAGGATTAGATATTTTTCTTTCTTTTCATTATAATAACATAATATCTAGATATTTGGTTTAATTAACTTAATTTATAATTATATCTAATCAATTATCTTAATATAATGATTAAACCCGAGTCAATCCCGTAACAACAATTTCAAAACCCGACTCATTAATTTCCCTATAACTACACGGCTCACACCCACTCTAACTCACTAACTACCTTTTCATTTTACAATAAATCAACTTAAGATCTA
>JAIUZE010012920.1:0-13269 GCA_022085475.1 Heliosperma pusillum
TAAGTTCAGGTTTACGTACTTCTGCCTTGGCAAGAGCATCAATTAAGCTTATAAACTCCTCAACTTCTTCAGACAGTATCTCTTTACCAGTCAGGTCCCTTTCCAGCTCACTGATCTCAAAATTGTCGTTCTCAGAGATATCCTCTAACAATAAAATTGCTTTTAAAGGATCCTCAATTATTGATGGATACAGAGATTCATCAATGATTGAGTCGACAATGTCAAGAAAACAGCAAGGCTCTTCAAGCATAGGGCTCTTCATTGCACTGTTTAAGTTGTAGGTGACCTTATCATCACCTACTTCTAATGTCAATTTTCCATTCTTGACATCGATTAATGCTCCCGCAGTGTGTAGAAATGGCCTTCCTAGAATGATAGGGATTTGCGAATCTTCTCCCATATCTAACACTATAAAATCGACCGGAATGAAAAACTTTCCTACTCTAACAGGTACATCTTCCAAAACTCCCATAGGTTGTTTTAGAGAAAGATCTGCCAATTGCAGGGTGATACTTGTGCATTTCAGAATTCCCATATTCAATTTTTCGCAAATGGAATAGGGCATAACGCTCACACTAGCACCTAGATCGCATAAAGCTTTATCAATAGTGTAGGTGCCTATAGTGCAAGGTATAGAGAAACTACCAGGATCCTTTAACTTAAGAGGGGACTTATTTTGCAATAACGCACTACATTCAGCGGTGAATGCGATGATTTCAACATCATCTAGAGTCCTCTTCTTTGTTAGAATATCCTTCATAAATTTCGTGTAAGAAGGAATTTGAGTGATTAATTCAGTGAAGGCAACCGTTACTTGGAGGTTTTTGACAACTTCCATGAATTTACCGAACTGGGTTTCCTTATGATTTCTCCTCAAACGTTGGGGAAATAGAACTTGAATTTTGATGGATTCCTTTTCAAGTTCATCCTTCTTTTCAGATTTGTCTTCCGCTTCCTTAGCGGTGGATGGTTGGGTTTCTTTTTGGCTTTCTACTGGTGAAGGCTCAACTGTTGGTTCTTTGGGTTGCTGAGGTTCCGTATAAGTGGTACCACTCCTAAGGGTGATAGCATTTGCGGTGTCCCTCGGTTGTTCACCATAAGGTGGGAGTTGGCCTTGTTTTCTTTGGGTAATAGAGGTAGCCAATTGGGCCATTTGAGTTTCAAGCATCTTGATGGCAGCATCTTTGGCTTGATCACTCTTTTGAAATTGAGCAAACATTGAATCCTGTTTTTGAACAACTTGCAGAAGCATGGATTCAATTTTGCTCAAGCTTGAGTCATTTGGTTGGCCTTGAATTTGAGGTGGTTTGTGTTGAGGTTGATTTTGGTATGGTTGATTGAAGTTAGGTTGGAATGAAGGTCTCTGGTTTTGAAAACCAGGTGGATTGTAAGGCTTTTGTTGGTGTGGTATGAATGGTTGTTGAGTTTGTTGGTGGGGATTTTGAACGTTGGTACTTTTGTAGGACAAAAATGGGTGGTTTTTTGTGTTTTCGTTATAGAAGTTTGAGAAAGCGTTGCCTTGCCTATATCCTTGATAGGCATTGACTTGCTCTATTGAACTTCTACAATCTTGAAAACTATGGCCTCCAATCCCACATGTCTCACATACCACTACGTGGTTAGTGACGTTAATATGCTCCTTGGATTGGGAAGAGCTTCCTACTTGTTGCTACAGAAGGGCTGATTGGGCTTCCAGGAGTGCTACTTTACTTGAATCATCCTGCTTGGCTTTTAGCGGTATAGCACGCGAGTTGCTATACTGAGAATCGTAGATTGCCATTGACTCGATAGTCGCACTAGCTATCTCTACATCGATTTGATCGAAACGACCATTGTTAGCGGAATCGAGGATTCGACGCGATTCGCCACAACAACCGTTGTAGAATGTGATAGCCAGGAACCATGAATCAAGGCCATGATGAGGGCATTCTCTTTGTAATTCTTTGTACTTTTCCCATGCCTCATAGAGGCTTTCATCGCCCCTCTGACGGAATCCAGTAATTTGACTTCGTAAGAGTGCGGTTCGTTCTGGTGGGAAGTACTTTTGATAGAAAGCGAGAGCTAGACCATCCCAGTCGACTATTCCTAAGGCAACTCGGTCAAGACTATTGATCCAGAGTTTTGCCTTTCCTCTTAAAGAGAAGGGAAAGAGCATTTCTCTAATCTGTTCTTGGGATACTCCAGTTTGTCTAAGCGTGGAGCAATAGTCACAGAAGTTTTGGATATGAAGGTTGGGATCTTCTGTGGCATTGCCACCAAATTGATTTCTTTCTATTAAATTGATGAAGGCAGGTTTGATTTTGAAGTTTTGAGCTGTAATTTGAGGTGTAGCGATACCCTTTGGAAGTGTATCTGCAGTGGGTTTAGAATGGTCGGAAAGTCGAACCATTTTTGCTTGCGAAGATGAAGATGGAATGTTGGTTGAAAGTTGATTGATTTTTTGAAATGGGGATGAGAATGGATCTTCTTCTCCTTCAAGATTAGGTAAGATATCCGAGTATTTCTCACGAATACGATCTAAACTTGAAATGTCAGAAGCTTTTGAAATTTCGTTGAATAGCTTTAATTTCCTACGCAGAGTTCTTTCTAGTTTGGGGTCTAAAGGAATAGGGGTCCCTAGTCTAGAAGATCTGGGCATAAGATAGAAAAGCTAAGATGAAAAATCAAGAGAGGTCTAAAGGATTTTGAGTTCCTAAAGACTAGATAAAACTAATCGTGATTAAAAATCACAAGAAAAGGAAAACTAAACCGTGCTCCCCGGCAACGGCGCCAAAATTTGATCGTGCCTGTCGCAAGCCCGATACAAAGATAATTTACCCAGACTAGGCTAATAACAAATTAATGTAATTAGGGAAGTAGGGGTCGATCCTCAGGGAGATGGTATTTCCTATGGATTGTGAATCGTCTCACAATTGAGTTTTATCTAATGATTTTCTGGGTTTTGGATTTTGTGATGTCTAAACTAACGAATGGCATAAAAACAAAATAAAAACAAATTGAAATGAAAACGATAAAGCAAATGATAAATTAACAATAATGAGAAGCATCTAGGGAAATAGGTTCACACATGTAGATTGACATATTGATGAAATTGGATTTAGGATATGCAAATAACTCATTGAGCGTTCGTAAGAATGGTGTGTTCATTACAATCATAGATCAGATGGTCTAGCAGGCTTTTAGTGCGATTTACTAGGTCTTAATCCACTATGTCACGTTTTGTCTATTCAATTCCTGTATATCTACCTTGGAAAAGAATTCCACACTAGTCAATGATTGTGATCAAGAATTGTCAACTATCGTTAAAGTCCAAACATGCATAGACACAATGTTTTAAAAGCACAATTTCTTTTATCCAATTATCATCTTTTAATCAATCTGACATGGCTACCCTACACCCTAGAAAGGTGACTACTCACTCATAATTATGATGATATTAACAATGAAAGTTAAGATAAGCATATTTAGTTGATTTTGACAATAATTTAGACTCTTTATGTGGCGATAATAACGACGCTATACGACAATCTAAGAAATGAAACTATGATTATAACAACATGAAAATGAATCTAATGAAATAGAAAATGACAATCAAATGGAAAGTAATAAAGAACAATAAACAAAGGATAAATTAGGAGTACCTAGGTGATGATCAATGATGAAAGTGATAACAATAATAGAAATCCCTTGCATAGAAATACCGTACCTTGAATTACAACTCTTGAACCCAACAAAGTAGATACAAATATTGAAATTCTTATTGAACTAAACTAATGTTTTGATATGAAATGGACAGAAATAAACTAGAAACAAAAGACAAAAGAAGAAGATAAACTAAACTAGAAAGACTAAAACTAATGAGAAAACTAATAAGAAGATTGTATGAAATATAGGATTAGATTGTGTAAGATGGTTTGTATGAGAATGAGGCTAGAGCATCTATTTATAGTATTAGGGTTTCGTGGAGAAGAGGTCGGGCATTAAATACATAGGGCAAATTTAGGAAGAAGGAGCCGCAATGCTTGGAGCAGCACACATCCCCGATCGGGTACACACTTACCCGATCAGGTAAGTCGTCTTCTGGAAGATCTTGACTAACGCTTCATCTTCCTTTGCTTGACTTGACTTCCAACATCCCCCTTGACTTATATAATCGGGTTTGTTGATAGGGTATGATGTAAAGCGATTAATTCTCCCGTCTAATTGATTGGTCTTCCGACAACTACGAAACCGTCTTTGCTTCTTCTCTCTCTTAAGTTAGTGAACCTTCTTGAAATGCCTTACACATGGTCAAGCTTTCTTCTTCGAATCGTTGGGTTCTAGACAAATGCTCGGGAATATATAAAAAGGTCGTAGAAATGTCACTTTCCCTACAAAACAAGTTAGAACACAGGAATTCGCCTAGAAGACGATATTAGCTCATAAAATGGCTTAACAAAGCACAAATGACATACAAAACCGAGCTAAACTGGGGTTAAAATCATACAAATATTCACTTATGAGTACCTAAGGTACCCTACAGGGGATTGCTAGTGAAGGAAGTTCACTCAAATGGCCTTGCTGGCCACTTTGGGGTGCAGAAGACATATGACATCTTGCAGGATCAGTTCTACTAGCCCAGGATGCTCAGTGATGTCCAAGATGCCATTAAGAGATGCAAGTCCTATCAGCTGGCAAAATCACACTTCCAAGCTGGTCCTTATACACCACTCCCAGTACCAAACAGACCATGGGAAAACCTCAGCATGGATTTCATTGTGGCACTACCAAGAACACTGAGGGGGAAGGATTCTATCATGGTGGTTGTAGACAGGTTCAGTAAGATGGCACACTTTATTGCTTGTAAGAAAACTGAAGATGCAATAGGGGTAGCTGAGCTATACTTCAAGGAGGTTGTTAAGTTACATGGGGTACCTAGAAGCATTGTCTTAGACATGGATACAAAATTCATGAGCCATTTCAGGAGGACCTTATGGAAGCTGTTGACGACCAGTTTGCTGTTCAGCGCTTCACACCATCCCAAAACTGATGGGCAGACAGAAGTTACTAACAGAACCTTAGGAAATATATTGAGGAGCATTGTTTCTAAGTCTCTGAAAGACTGGGACCTCAGGCTAGCACAAGCTGAGTTTGCCTTCAACAGGGCTCCCTCCACCAACACAGGTAAAAGTCCTTTTGAAACAGTTTATGGTACTAACCCTCTCATGCCTATAGACCTGGCTCCAGTCAAAGGAAACAAAGCAAACTATGATGCAAAGAAGAGAGCTGACCAGATGATACAGATTCTTGAGAAAGTCAAGAAACAGATTAAGAAATCCAATGAATTGTACAAGGCTAAATCCAAAGGGCCTAAGAAAGCAAAGGAGTTCAAAGCAGGGGACCTTGTGTGGTTGCATTTAAGAAAGGAGAGATTTCCAGATAAGAGAAGGAACAAGCTCATGCCAAGAGCTGATGGACCATTTGAAATATTGGAGAAGCTGGGTCCTAATGCCTACAAGTTGGATCTACCAATAAGCTATGGTGTCCATGGTACCTTCAATGTTGGAGACCTGAGCCCCTACCATGGTGAATCAGATGATGATGGTGATGAAGATTTGAGGGCAAATCCTTCTCAAGAAAGGGAGGTTGCAACAGGAGTACATGATCAAGGCAAGACAAGAGCTCAAAGCAGACAGGACATCCTCAACCAAGACAACAACAATGCAATCAGTACCATGACTAGCTATGACAATGCCCTATTCAGCCCAAGTATCCACCATTCCAAACCAGCAAGAACAACACCCCACCAGCCAAAACAATGCCTAGCCATCCACTTCCCAAGCCTCAGCCAAGATAACATCTAGCCAACAACAAAACAAACCCAGCACAGCAGAAACAACAGTCAGTCACACCCAGAGAGTCACAGTCCTCTTGGACAGGGTTCATGGGGACCTTCCACACCCAAACAAACCTAACCAATGGTCAATCTTGGTCCTAGGGAGGGTCCTCTACAACTTTGTCCAGGGATTTGCAACAGGAGTTGAACCTCCACCCAGCCAGAACAATGTCACAGCAAGAACATGGAGCTTACCACCTACCCTACACCCAGGCAAGAGTCCCACAACAGAGTCAACAAGCTTACTACCTCCCAGGCACCCACCCTTATGTCAAGAACCAGCAGGAACACTAGCAAGAACAACCACAACAAGATTGACCAGAGCAGGGTCCATCCTTCAGAAAACCAGCCAGAACAAGTCCAGTAACCAGCCAATTCTCATGCAGCACGAGTCCAACCAAGGGCTCCAACTTCTTTTCCCTTCAAGTTAAGGTCCTTAGCAACATAAAAGTCTAGGACAAGTTTTCCAAATAAGTTCTGGAAGTCCATCTAAAACAGCCTACCATATTGAAGATCATTTGAGGAAGTCAGCAGGAATAAGTCCAATTTAATCTGTCCAAGACTCCTTACTTTTGTGTGATCAACCTAGCATAAATAAGAACGTTGGAAGGGTATCTAACAGTCCCTCTCAACTCTCAAGACCCGCAGCAACAAGCCAGACAAAGGCTCCCCAAGAATTTGAGCAACATTACCATTTCAGGCAAGGGACAAGAACACTTTTCAGTATTTCTTTTCTGTCAGTTGCAGTCTGTCATATACTCGTCCTTATTAGCTGACTTTTGCAATTTATTTAGCAGTATTTGTAAGGCTGTTTCAGCCCTTAGATTATGTTTATTTTCAAGGGTAGAGATATATTGTAATTGCTTATATAAGGCCTGCAATGTAACCCTAAAGAGGGCAGACTTGAATTAATGTAAACTTGAACCTTGTTCATTTGCGATTCTTTAGCAAAGCTAAGTATTGTGGTAATTCTTAGTGAACTTGTGTGTGATCTAAGATTAAAGTGTCTAAGAGTCATTACTTGTGTGTCTTGAGTCTTAAACACAACCTTTGCTACCTGTGCTTGTGTGCTAAGGTGCAAGGTCCTATCTGTTCCGCCTGGCCTAGTGCAGGTTTCTGAGTGAGTGAGTGTATGTGTGAGGG
The DNA here is from genome assembly GCA_022085475.1 of Heliosperma pusillum. Lineage (NCBI taxonomy): Eukaryota > Viridiplantae > Streptophyta > Magnoliopsida > Caryophyllales > Caryophyllaceae > Heliosperma > Heliosperma pusillum. Next base: position 7,019 of record JAIUZE010012920.1, read on the forward strand.
AGTGTTCACCCTGGCCCCTTGTTGCCTCTGAAAAGCTCTATTTTTGTAGAGATTTCAGTTCAATTGGTTATCAGAGCTTTGGTTTTTGAGTTCATTTACCTAACTACATTCAAAAATACAAAAACCAACCATGAGTGAAGAGAGATTAACAAGGCTTGAAACTATAGTTCATGGCTGTGACACCCTCAAATTTGCGGAAAGAAAAAAATAATTTAAATACATAATGAAGGTGTCTGAAATAAAATGGGTCATTACAATACGGAATAATATTCTACAAAAGAAATATACAAGACGGGAGACATATCTCCCGTATAAATACGGAAATGAAAGAGTGTATAATAATATACAATCTAAGAACCGAATATAGGTCCCAGGTAATACTTCGCTCGCTAGCTCGTCAATGTACCCAATGTATGCATTCACCACCTGTTCGACCGCATTAAATATAAACACGGCAGCCACAGTCAGTGGGGAGTAACTCCGAGTCCTCCCAGCCACGAAATGTCGAGTTTAATGAAACATGAATAACATAAAAGCAATGTATATGGAAAATACAAAACTTAAACATATATGATATGCTTTTCATGTTATTAAACAGATAACTAACAAATAACCTAGCATGTGAAAGCTATCATGTGAAACCGATAATAAACTATACTCGAGGTAGGGAAGCTGGTATGCTAGCTCAGAGGTTCCTCTCAGAAACATGGCCGTGATACACTCAAACCCTAATCAACACGTAATCATGTGAATCAGTTAACAATCGGTAATCCAAACTCTATCAATCCTAGCCGGCTTGCATCTCACCTCCTAGAACTCATAGAATCATACAAACATGAAAGACCAATACTTCTACAAACAGGCATAAGTTCTTAGCACGGTCAATAGAAGACTTCTGTAACTCAAGTCTATACCACGAGGTAGGATATACTTAAATATTTAGGCTCAGCGGTCACGCTAATGACATGGCCCAAATACCAAGCACACATCTGGGCTCAGCGGTTACACTAATAACATGGCCCAGATCCAAAGCACATATCTTATCTCAGAGGTTACCCTAATAACATGTCCAAGATACGACTCAACCCTAAACCTAGACTGCGCAGACCTAGAGAAATGCGAAGATCCATCGCATCCAAGACCCATGATACAATCACATGAGTACCCCTAAGAAGATCCATCAAGGGGTTGGCTAGTACTAAAGCTGGCTCCATTTCCCAAAGTGGAAACCATGGCAGCCATGCCCCGACTTGAAGATCCATCAAGCCGGGAACACAAAAGCTATCAAGCGGCAAACTCCATATTCTCGTTAAAGATAGTACGGCCTATCAATGTCATGGTCCAAGATACTCATTTAGAATTAGAATGGTCAAGACGCCATATACTCATAATTCTCTATGGGTACTTAGTCAACACGACACCAACCATATAATTAAACAGTCACGGGAAAACATCCTATCATGTGACTAATTGTATATAAGTAATAACCACATAACATATCGCCTCATATCTACTAAGGCTAATTCAATAATTAAATACAACTTTACTTGAAGACAAATCCCCGACCCGAGTCCCGCGACGGGTCATCAGTCAAATCGGGGCTGACTAGATCTTAGTTTGACCAAACCCGTTGGATCAAACCGGCTAGAAACAGAGTCTTTATCACATAGACATAAAATCAACATATTCATTACATGTTATTTTAATAAAACGTCTAACATGTGAATTATTAAATATTACGTAAAACCCCGCTTGACTTAAATGATATCCAATTAAACTACGATCTCGTCTTATAATTTCTAACATGTGAGAAATAATAATTTAATGAAAAACCTTTTTTATTAAATATTTTACTTATTAATATTTCTCGCTTGCTAATTATTACAAAACGCGATAAAAATGACGATAACTCAAAAACCGTCACAAGTCCCAATGTGGGACCCACGGGCTGAGTTGGGCCGGACCCCACATGGGCCTGGATGGGCCCCACGGCCTGTTTTGGCAAAATGGGCTGTTTTGGCCTTTTTAACGGTTTTACTAAAAACCGTTTTCTAATTATTTCCCGCATGCTTTAACATAATTAAAACCCGTCAAAACAACAATTAAACAATCAAACATTGACACAACCCAAAGACCAAAACCCGGACCCACCATGGACCAGCCCAGACCGGTCTGAACCGGCCTGGACCGGTCTGGTCTGGTCCGGTTTGGCCCCTCCTCCACGGTTCACACAACCAAAGCAACAACCCCAATTTCCAATTAATTCCAACATGTTTTTAATTACTAACATCCATTTTTAAACATCCAATTTAACCATCCAACATGCAACAATCATCATCATGAAGAAATCATAAAAATATAACAAGGACACCAACATATTCATAAATTCCTACAACATAATAAAATCAACCACTTATCATGTTACTAACTAAAATCATAAAACCATAATCATATGATCAAAAACTAAAGATGAACCAAAAACTAAAGTAAACCAAAGCTATGTAACATTTATCCGTCGAGTAACTCGGAATCGTTACCTTAGCTAGCTAAAATCAAGTAGCACCAAAATAATAAGAACTAAGAACTAAGAAACCCGTCTTCTAGTCTTCTCCTAAGCTATACGAGTCACCAAACTCGTCTTCAAAAATCTTCCCCTATAAGAAATGACAAGAAAAACATTATTAGAACTTAAAATATGATTTTCCATAATTAAAGTGTTGAAAACGATTTTGTCGGAATTGGAAATAAAACGTACTTGAAGATGGGGAGCGAAGAGGAGGTCCTAGAAATATAAGTTAGGACGGATTTAATTAAGAAATGAAGGTTTTATGAAGGTTTTGCTCAAGAACGATGAAGAACGGATGAAGAACGCGAAGAACGCTCAAGAACGATTAAAGAAAGTGATATTTTGATCTTAATTTGATTTGTTGAAAAATGAAAAGTTGTTTGTGAGTAAAGTGGAGTGTGTGAGCCGTGAGTTTATAGAGCAAAATAGTGAGTTGGGTTTGAAATTGTTGTTATGGAATTGACCCGGTATAATAATTATATTACCGTAATTAATTAGATATTAAGTTAATTGAATTAAATATCAAGATATTATGTTATTGTAATAAAAAGAAAGAAAATACCAAGGTCAAAGAGAGAAGAAAAACCGTGAGGATAGGAGAGAAAGCGGGTCTGATTTGGAGCGATTTGCGTAATTTTCGTTAACTGATCGATAAAGTAGAAAAATATCTAGATATTATTATTAGTTTATTCAAAACAAATAAAATATCTAGTTGTGAGTGGAAAACGATGACATAAACGTGTGACTCATGCCAAAGTCGAGTTTCGATTTTGTTGCGCGCATTACGATGCGTCGGGAATAGTTAAATGACGTTCGGTTAAAAACCGTAAAAGTTATTCTTTAAATTCCGAATAAATTCAAAATAATTATATTAAATTATGATAAATCCTAATAAATCTTAATAAAAATAAATCAAAAATATAATTTTTTTAAATAAAATTTCGGTCTTCAAAATCGCAAGACGAGTCGGGAAAAGTCAACGAAAGTCAAAGTCGACTTAAAAGTCGAGAAAAGTCAAAAATGACTTAAAAGTCAAGAAAAGTTTATGACGACTTAAAAATCAATAAAAAGTCAATGACGACTTTAAAAAGTCAAGAAAAAGTCAAAGACGGTTTAAAAGTCAAGAAAAGTCAAAGATGACCAAAACGGTCTTTTCATGAAATCTCTCAAAAATTCCAAATACGAACGCGGAATTTCAAAATACGACTCGGAACAAAAATTCCTATATTAAAAACTTAAGTTCTACTGAAAAGTATCCATAAGCTATTGCTTAAGCAAATTGGGTACTTTTCGGGTTGTTACAATCACCCCTCCTTTTAAAAAGTTTCGTCCTCGAAACTTAGAAGAAGGAACGTAACATATATGTAGATCTATTTCAAAACTGTTAAAAATATATTCGTAAATAAATTACAGAGTCTTATCACTGGGGCGGAAGGTTCTCGTCAGCTGTTACGAACACCAACGTCCCAAATCAAAGACTTTAAAAGATACATTTTCGCATCAATAAATGAGAAAACTAGTTATCGAACGTCTCCAATAACGAGTCTCAACACTCCTTGACGGTAAAATACTGGAAATCATAAAACATTTCTAAAAGCTTTTAATTCAAAAATTCTATAGTAAAAGTAATAACACTACTATCTATACCTAAAACTTCTAACTAAAGCTTCTAATATCCTATCTATACCAGATGACAATTGATAGAAGGAAGGAAATATTCGAAAGAATAAATCGAAAAGAAAGAAAGAAGAAAGAAAGAAGGAAAGAATAAAGAAGAACGAAGGGTGAACCCCAATACTATCCTCCCTCTATGAAAATTCTCATGTCGATAGTAACTCGACAATACTAACTGTACAAGTAAACTAGTCCTCAAGGGAGTGCAATATATCCCCAACCTTTCAATCATCGGATTCCCACCAGAATATTTCATAAGCATGCCACATCGAGTAGCAATTCCCAATTATTCCAATTCAATTAAAATCTTCTAAGGTCCATCAAAACTATTATTGGAAATCACCATCAAAATATTTATAATTAAGGAAACAAGACCGCTAACAACCACAAAGTAAAGGACTTACTATGAAAACCTTTAATCCAACTTATTCCCAAAAATTTATTATCCAAATTATTTACAATAAACCTTCTCCTTCTCAAAAGTTAAATCTCGAAACCTCAAAGAGATTTAGTCACACAAAACTCGATTCACTTAACTTTTGCCAAACATCGGGCAATGCGACCGTAATCGATTTATCTATTTTTCCAAATTATTAATACATCGGTTTTCGCTTATGTCGATATTCCTCAAGTAGTCATCATATCCTAATTCCACAAAGTATTTATTCCCGTTAGGGTCCAACATTTAACGACAACAAATTCCAAAGTAACATTAAAAATCACTCAACTTTCTAACCATAACTACAACTATTATTAAGCTTATTTCGATCCTCAAAAGATATTGCAACTTCAAGCTTTCATATTTTAAAACCACTAGGAGAATTTCATCCTAAGTTTATCCCCAAATCCTCATAATTATCTAAACACGGAACTAGCTTAATAGGATGGTTAGTTACCATATTCGAAACTTCTTATTTACTCCAAAATAGACATATCATAAGCATGGTCTTCAAACCAATATTAAACTTCTAAGTCCAAAAGACTAAATTACTAATGAGTTAAGAAGTCCTAGCCAACTCATTCGATCTTACACCATCGAATATCATGAACTATTTACACACCATTAATGACAAGTATCTAGCATTAAAATCATTAAACATACCTTACCACACCTTTCTCAAGGATACCAACTCTCACCACCATAGAGTGAAATTAGATCTATACTATTTCCCCCAAATCACAAGTTCATTCTAACAAACACTAATATTCCACAAGATTCAAAGTTCTTCCGACTAAGTATAATATACCACAATCCGATGGTGATGACATCCATAAAAAAAAATGTTACAAGAGGGAGGTAAGGATACCAATGGTATAATGGAGGAACTATTAAGAGTAATTTCCAAGAGGTAAATAGGTTGGAAGAGAAAGAAGCACCTAGATGGAAGGAAGAGGGCATAATACTATAAGGACGAGATAATTCAAAGATGAAGAAGGAGTTCACTTCAATTAGGCTTATAAATCTTCAAATCTTCGGTAAAGGATACTCCTTCTAGGTAACACATATTCCACCATAAGGCGTAATATTGCTCCTAGCAATCTGGCTAGCCACCCAAGCATAGCCTCCTTGGCAATTGTCTTCTTTATGAGGAAGGACCTGGTTGGTACTTAACAACGATCTCTTCTACACGCGGTCCAACCGTCTTCATAAGAAACAACACAAATTAAGTTACTCCTAACAATTAGCATAAACAAATAGACTACAACATAAATCCTAATCTACCCATCCTACCCTTCTATCTCACAAGTTTATTATTTTATTAAGGTCAAGTTATTTATACCAGGGTACACAAACGTGCGTCGGGAGCAAAAATGCTCTGATACCAACTGTGACACCCTCAAATTTGCGGAAAGAAAAAAAAATAATTTTAAATACATAAAAGATGAGAATACATAACGAAGGTGTCTTAAAATAAAAAGGTTCAACAAAAAGGAAATAATATTATACAAAATAAATATCCAAAACGGGAGACATATCTCCCGTATAAATACGGAAATAAAAGAGTGTATA